>PVIH01004458.1:62394-140152 GCA_004025045.1 Sigmodon hispidus
TTTTTTTTTAAATTTTTTTTTTTTTTTTAAAGATTTATTTATTTATTATGCATACGGTTTTACAGAAGAGGGCACCAGACCTCATCATAGATGGTTGTGAGCCACCATGTGGTTTTGCTGGGAATTGAACTCAGGTCCTCTGGAAGAACAGTCAGTGCTCTTAACCTCTGAGCCATCTCTCCAGCCCCTACATGGTTTTTAATAGATTTGTTTATACTTATCTTTGTGGCTAATTTGATTTTTTAGAATTATTTTGGTATTAGAGAGTAAACCCAGGGCCTTAGCAGACATTCTTACAACTGAATTAGATCTTAATAGTTGACCACTATTATGTTACCTATTACAGCAGAATTCATTACTTTGTACTGCTCTTGTACATACAACTTTTATTAATGATAAGTATATATGTGAATTTGTCAGTTTTGAGTTTTCTTGTCCAGCCAAACCACATATTTATATTTTTAGAACATTAGTAACAAAATATACAAGGTAAATGGACAATGCTTTTAATTTTAAAAATGGAATACTGGGGTTCCAGAGATGGGTCAATGGTTAGGCACATACTGCTTTTCTAGAGAACTTTGAAACACGAATTCTAGTTGCTATTTAATGAAAACTCAGAGCCAGATATTGAGGAAAAGCTGGGATATCAGAGAGAGGAAACAGACCACAGTCAATTCTCATCCAACCAACTTCTCAGGGTAAAAATTATCTTCAAGAGTCCTCAGCCTGGCTTGTTGCTTCTACAGAATATCTCAGTGTCTGCCTTAAATATCTTCTTCATCCAGTTGTTTCACTTCCAGGTTCAACTCTGCATCATAATTCTAGAATTATGATTGAAGGTGTGATCTTCTACTGTTTGGTTGTTAGGCCTAGAACTCACAGAAACATGGAAAGATCTGTGTCTTTAGAGTTATAGGATTAAAAGCATAGGTCACTACCAGTCTTTTCTGTGCTGGGGTTACAGGTGTAATCCCAGAGTATACAGCCACTCTCTGACCCTCCTGGTTTGACTTGACTGTGAGTGAATCTGTTCTCTGATATTCCAGGCTGATTTCATTAAATATAAAATATATCACCACAGGACCTGGATTTGATTCCTAGCACCAACATCAGTTCACAGTTACCTCTAACTTCAGCTCCAGGGGTATCTGACTACTTCTGTACCCGTACTCATGTGCACACATCTACACACACACACAAATTTTAAAAATAAGAATTTTTAAAACTTAGAGTGTTTATTTCAACTTAATTTTCATGCCTATTTTATGTCTTCTAGATGATGAATACACAAATTCACCGTTGCCACCTAAATTTTGTACTCCTGGTTTGAAAATTCCTTCTACAATGGACAATAGAGCTTCGGTAAAGTTCCACTAAAGTTAAAAGCTGTAATGTTCCTCCTTAGGACTCAGACATTCTGGGCTCTATGTCTAATAGACTGGACAAATGCAGCTCTTAGGAATGCACGTGCAGTGCATTCTGGGAGGTAGTTTAGCACCACCGATTAGGACCCATATATTTTTTTCATATTATGTCAGAAGTTGTTTAAGGCAAATTGAGACAGATTTATAACAGTGTAAAAAGGAGTACAGAAATGTAACTGGCTAGGGAGAAAGCAGCAGAATGAATACAGCGAGCATATCTAAGACCTGATGCCAAGGATCTGTCGTGATCTAAAAACCAGATGAGACCAAGCAAAATGAATAATTTCAAGAAATTTGATGTTCTAGAAGATAAATGATTATACACATGTATATATTTTAACAAAAAAGAATGAGCCAGGCGGTGATGGCACAGGCCTTTAATCCCAGCACTTGAGGAGGCAGAGGCAGGTGGCTCTCTGAGTTTGAGGTGAGCCTGATTTACAAAGCAAGTTCCAGGACAGGCTCCAAAGCTGTAGAGAAACCCTATCTCAAACCACTACCACCACCCCACCCCCAGAAAAAAGAAAAAAGAATGAGTAGAAGCAGATCTGTAAGTAATTTCCTGTCTCCCACTTGAGTTTCCTTGTTAACTTGTTTATTAACTTAGTCAGCTGAGATAACCAGTGCTGTGCTGAGGTGTTCAACGAAACTGCTGGTAGTGGGAATGCTCTGTGGGTTTTGCTGTTCAGTATGGCAGCCACTAATCAAAGTTTTTAAGCACCTAAAGGTAGCTTGGTGCGGCTGAGCTGTGACTAGTAATACTGGACAGTGCAACTATAGACAGTTTCTTTTTAACAGCCTAACAGTTTAACAGACTCCTAAAGGGACTTGCCATTTTCAGGTCATTTACCTCTTTTGGTGGGTGTGTGTGTTTTGTGAGAAAGGGCTTCATGTAACTCAGAGTGGCCTTGACCTTGCTTATAACTGAGAACTGACTTTGACCTCATTCTCCTGCCTGCATCACCCACCACACCCACTTGTGTTTCTGACCCTGTGGAGAGCACCATTGTTGTGGTATTCCTAGCCTAAAACTGTCTTTATTAACATGAGAACCTCTCTTATACATGGGAGCCAGCCTACAAGGTATGCAGACAGCCTGTATATATATAACCCCTGTTTCTCTGGCCCAGACTGTTCTCTCTTGTTCTGTACTCACAGCTTTGGTGAAACTGCATTAAGTTTAAACCCTGATCTTCCTTAGGACCCAGCTTGACACTTCAGCTCTCCACTGGCTATTGTGTGCTGCCTGAGATGGGGTGTCCAGAGACAAGCTTCAGCCACTGTTCTCTTGAGTTCTCCCCAAAAGCCTGTATTAGTAATGAAGATGGTACTTTGTCTTCTACATACAATTTTCTTGATTTGGGTAGAACTTGGTCAAGAAAGTGGGATCATTCGGGCCTGCTTTATTGAATAAGAATTTATTTACAACATTATTATTTACTTATCAGTGATTTACTTTTATTGTAGGTATATAAAAATTATCCATTATCAAAACCAAACAGTTCATCAAGTGGGTTGGAAGTTAAAGAATGTGCTCCGGTAATTTTAAGCTCAGCTGAATGCTATGAGAATTTTGCAGAACCCCCTTCTACAATTACTTCTTTTGAAAACATCAGAATACCAACTCCTCCAGAAGTCACTGAAGTTCCAGAAGACATTATTCAGGTTATTCCCAAGGCTGTTTTTTTCTAGTATTTTCAAAATTGTATATGTTAAAGAAATAAAATTGCATATAAACTGTTATATTTACCAGTAAGCCAATGTGTGACTTCGGAGATTGAGAAAATCCTTAAGGTTTTCCTGAACCAAATGACAGTTCCTTACTTAGTTTAATTTTGAGTCTGTTCTGCAATATATTATGTGTTAGTTTTTTTCTGTCTCATCGAAAGTGAAGATGGTTTCCCTCTATTCACCATAACAGGATGTCAGTGAAGTGTGTCTGCATTTCTCAGGCTGATTTACATGATGTTAAAATAGCTGGCTCTCTGTAGTGTGGCATCCCTATACAGTAGCTATTACTGACCAATCTGACCTTGACACTAATCCAGGTTACAGTGTAGATGCAAAGAATTCCTAAGTGACTGTTCTAAAGCTGTTGTGCCTCATGGGAGCCATGAGAACTGTAGAACCAGCTCACCCTGGAAGACTAAAAAGATTTGTTAAATTTGTGGTTTTTTTAACTGTGTATAGTGTATGTGTGTGTGTGTATGTGTGTACACCTACCTGTGAGTGCAGGTGCCTTAGTAGTCAGAAGAGGGTGTCAGATCTAGAGTTATATGAAATTTCAAGCTGGGAACCAAACTCTGGTTCTCTGTGAGCAGTGATAAGCTATCTCCATTCCTCCTCCTGCATTGTTAGGAGATAAACAGAATGTTTGTCTTTGTGAGGGTGTATGTGGAAGATAAGGAAACCTTGTCTTTGTTTCATTGAGAAGATAAGGAAACCTTGTCTTTGTTTCATTGTTGTTTGTTTTTCTTACAGTGCTGGGGATAAAACACTGGGAACTATGTATGGTACAAATGCACTCTACCTTTAATACATGCCCAGTACCAAGGACATATTACATTCAGTGTGCTGCCTTTTTTTTTTTTTTTTTTTTTTTTTTTTTTTTTTTTTTTTTTTTTTTTTTTTTTTTTTTTTTTTTTTTTTTTTTTTTTTTTTTTTTTTTTTTTTAGTGTTTTAATTAGCATATAATAACTATATAGAGTAATGGATTTCATGGGTTTTTTCTTTTTTTCCTTTGTGGCTATTTGAGGCAGGGTTTCTCTGTGTAGCCCTGGTTGTCCCAGAACTCTGTAGACCAGGATGGCCTTGAACTAAATGATCTGCCTGCCTCTGCCTCTGTTTTCTGGGATTAAAGGCATGCACTACCACAGCCCAGCTTACATGATAACATTTTCATACATGTATGTAATACGTTTTGTTGACCATAGACCTGCAATCACATGGCCATTACCTTGTCTTGCCCCTCTCCTTCCTGCGGAGCCTCTGACTTCCCAGCTAACCTTGGGAGCCTTCTATGTTGAAAGGGTGAGGTGTCCTCATTAGGACTGTTGTAGGAGCAAGATGAAGGTTTTTTAGGAGTGCTGTGCCACTGAAGACATCGTCTCCCTGTCACTAACTATGTCTGGATACTCAGAGTGCTAGGCCTGTGAGCCTCTCCCCCTCCATGAAGGTGCTCATTTGCTCAACCTGTGCAGGTCTGTGTAGCGCAGATTCACAGCTGTTGTATCCCTTCTCTTCAGTGCATTGGTCTTCCTGTCATCCACACCATCCAGACTTAACACGGCTCTCAGGATGTTTCCTTTAGCTTTAGTAAATGAGTATTTAGGTTTTAGACATCAAACGTGCATGTGAAGTTAACATTATTTTCGTTGTTCATTGTCTGTAGGGACTGCTGATTTTTTAATGTATTTAAAGTAACCTTTACCTAATTGTGGTGTGCTTTTCTTGAATGTTTATAACAGCTTCCAAATTTGTTACTGGTTTTGTTTTAGATGTTAACAAAGCACAACTCAAACCTGGCTACTCCACTGGAGTTTAAAGCGATTCCCTCCAGGAAAGGCTTCCTCAAGTACCAGGGGCCAAGCATCCGAGGTGCTGCCAACAAGGAAAACTGGTGAGGCCACTGCAGAAAGTGCTGTCTTACCTGAGACATTTGAGAAATGGGGTGAGAATGATAAAGGGTCTTCCTTTCCATTTGCATTGCTGGTGCATTAACAGCCTGGCTCTCTGGGGTGTGCTTCTGGCCCTTGAATCTCACATCCCCAATCCATTCCCAACTTAACCTTTTAAATTTTTTTATTAATTCTTGAAACAGGGTCTTAACTGTATAGCCTTGGCTGGCCTGGAATTTGCTACATAGACCAGCCTGCCTCAGCATATGCCACCAGTCTCTTCTTTTAAAGATTTATCTTTTCTCTCTATGTGTATGAATGTATGTATTTAAAATACTTAGTTATATGTTGCCTTCTGTCCTGACGTCCTTAACTTGATTTTGTTTCTTTTTGTAGGAATTCTACTGTGGAAACAGCCAACACAGAAGCTGGACAGAAATGGAGAAGGGAGCTGGATTAAAGTTTTTCTTAAAATTTTCTTTGAGAAATTTTAGCTGATTAGCAGAGACCAGTGGAGGTGAGAGGGAGGCTGGGAGAAAAGGAGGGCTCACTGCTGTCGGTCTCTCTTCTTCCCGGAGTCAGTCAGTCTTCATTCTCACATGAATGTTTTCATCCCACCATGTGAGCCTCTCCAGCTTCCACCTTTAGCTTGGCTACCAGTGTTCTGGAGGAAGCCCCACCTCAGGCCCTAGTACCTGCATCTACATACCCAGAGTCTGGAATGTTCTGGAGGAAGCCCCACCTCAGGCCCTGGTACCTGCATCCATATACCCAGAGTCTGGAATGTTCTGGAGGAAGCCCCACCTCAGGCCCTGGTACCTGCATCCATATACCCAGAGTCTGGAATGTTCTGGAGGAAGCCCCACCTCAGGCCCTGGTACCTGCATCCATATACCCAGAGTCTGGAATGTTCTGGAGGAAGCCCCACCTCAGGCCCTGGTACCTGGCATCCATATACCCAGAGTCTGGAATGTTCTGGTGGAAGCCCCACCTCTGTCTGCCCAGGACCAGCCCTTCAGATCCACCAAACACAGCTTCTCCCCCAGAGATGTTCAAGACCACTCCTATAGGATATTTAAACTGCACCCCAGAAGGCAAACACATGTTCTTTTTTCGGTCTCCCTTTCCTGTCTCTTAGGGGCAGTACCCATTAACTCTGGGCCTTTTCTAATTTGGCCTGATTTGGATAGTTGTGCCTGTGGAGAGGATTACTGAGGTACAAAACTGTCACCCAGCAGATCCAAACTTCATTCTATCTGGAAGATTCTCAATACCTGCCCTGAGCCAGGAGCCTTGGGAACATCCTGATTCCAATATCCTTCTGAGCCAAGAACAGCTAGAAAGCAATTTTCTTAAGTTCATCATAGGGCTACTGGGAGGGTTTCTTGCATTGCAGCCAGTAAGGGAATGAGGACCTAGTGCTCTTCAGAGACAGGATGAAAGTTTGAGAAGAAGTAATTGGCAAATACCATAAGGTACTTAATGGGCTTAGGGAAATTGTTTGTTTTTACTGCCTCTCTCCCACAGGGTTTCTCAGTGTAGCCTTGGCTGTTCTGTGCCCTGAAACTTCACTCTGTAAACCAGGCTGGCTGGCCTGGAAGTCAGAGATCCTCCTGCCTGTGCTGGGATTAAAGGATTGCACCACCACCTCCCAGCAGCTTTAGGAAATTTTGTGTGGCATAAAGATTATTCTAATTATGCATTGAAAATTAAGTGGAAGAATTCCAGTGTAACTCTAAGTGTTCGTATAAATTTTGTTACATAATAAAATAAATGATTTTTAAAGCAAAACTCTAGCTCACCTTTCATGTGCTGCTGGCTCCAGAATTTCTTTCCGCCTTTTTCACTACATAGCATCTGTGGCCATGAGTCCATGGAACTGAAGAAGGGGAGAGTGGCCGTTAAGGACTCAGTTTTTATTCCAGGTACCCATGTTTATGACCATCCATAACTCCAGTTTCAGGGGATCTGATGCCCTCTTCTGATTTCCATGGGCATTAGGCACACATGCAGTACACATACATGCAAACAAAACACATAAAACATAATGGGCAAATCTAATAGATTTTTAAAAAGTGAGAAGAGGAGGGTGTTCTAGCAAAGGCTGGGGAAAAGGCTAGTGATGCTGGGGGATGTTTTAGACAGCAATCGTTCTCAGTGCTACTGAGAACAGGAAGAAGACTAAAGTTGTTAGGTTTGTCAGAGCTGACGCTAGTCAATTTTAGACAAAGTTTGGGATGGACTGGAGGAAACAGGAGCAAGTAGAGAGGTTTAGGCAGTTCTTTGGAGTTTTGCTAAAGATGGTCAATAAATGGATAGGGCTAGAAGGGAAAGACAAGGTAGATTCTCATTCAAGGTTGGTGGTTGGACTTAAGCTTTGTTTTGATCTTGGTCCCTCAGATTGCACAAGTTTGTTCTCTGAGCTTTGCCCTCAGCCCTTCCCCACCATCCCTTGCTTGTCACTTAGAATGATGCTTCTAGCTCCTCAAACTGCACATGCTATGGTCTTTCCCCACTGTTCTTTAATGAGATCCAAGGGCTTTACTGTGTTCTCCTGAAGTGTGTGGCTCAGCCACACCACTTTTCAGCTTCCTGCCTTGAGTCTTGCACACTGGCTGCGCTGCTGTGGTTTTTTCCTGCCTATTCTACTTCATTCTCTTATGTTTCAAGTATTTGACAGCTGACATTGTTTGCCTCCTCTACACTTAAGAATTTACAGTGGTGGTGACAAATGCCTTTAATCCAGCACTTGGGAAGCAGGGGCAGGGGTATCCCTGAGTTCAAAGCTAGCCTGATCTAGAGTAAGTTCCAGGACAGGCACCAAAGCCACACAGAGAAACTCTGTCTTGAAAAAGCAAACCAACTTATATAGTTCAACCAAGCAAGCATTGCAATTACTGACGATGGTGCTGGGTGGAATGTGCAGAGGCATACCTGGAGTCATGCAGGGTGAGTCGACCTGGACAGAGTCCATACATGCCCTAGCATACTGATGTGAGACACTTCCATTGAAAGCTAGTCTCAGGCCAGCTAGCTGTGCCCTGGACTGTAAACCCCTGTGCTTTATGCTACTTGGAGCTTGTTATTGCAAATAATGAGTACTAGAAGATTGGTTCCAGGTCCCAGTCCAGTTCTTGGAGTGTGCAGTATTATCTGTCACACTATGCAAAACTTGTCCTGTAGATCACGTCTCATAGGCACCGCTGGACCCTTGCTTTCTGTTGCCTTTGCCCTAGTCTCATGCTTACTTAACTAATGATAGTGTAAGGTATGGAGATTTTAGTTCAGTTCTCAATGCCATGTTTACTAGCCTATGTAATTCTTGCCTTTGAAGTAAGTGGCATTTCCGATGATGTGTTCCTAGCACAACAGGTTGTGTGCTGTGGCCCTTGTATTTACTGGGTCCTATGACACTCAATATTCTTTTTATCCCTACATTTTTTAAAAACATCTCTGATCTTTGTATTTAAGTCATCTGTTGTCACTGCAGGAAAGCTTGTGTGTAGTGAATGAGAAGCAACACAACTATCTGGAAGTTCACCTCATTCACATTATCTGGGATAAGGCTCTTGTACACTGTAAATATTTGTCACTTGAACTGGTTTAATAATAACCAAACACTGATTGGCCAGAAGGCAGGCAGGAAGTATAGGTGGGGCTACTAGACTAAGAAAATTCTGGGAAGAGGAAGAGTGGAGCAAAGACCATCGAGAAGCAGAGGAAGCAAGATGAGAGTGCTGCACTGAGAAAAAGGCACCAAGCCATGACTAAACATGAATAAGAATCAAGTTAAAGAATGAGTTAGGATACTTGTGACGCAGCTTTCCTTCCCACAATCCATCATGCCTGTCTTTTCCAACTTGGCCTCTGCAGAATGGCTCCCACAAAGAAGGGTGGCAAGGGCCATTCTGCCATCAACAAAGTGGTGACTTGAGAATACATCAACATTCACAAGCACATCCATGGAGTGGGCTTCAAGAAGTGTGCCCCTAGGGCACTCAAAGAAATCCAGAAGGTTACCATGAAGAAGACGGGGGCTCCAAATGTACACATTGATACCAATCTCAATAAAGCTGTCTGGGCCAAAGGAATAAGGAATGTCCCATACCGTATCCAGAAAACATAATGAGGATGAAGACTGCCCAAACAAGCTCTATATGTTGGTAACTTATGTGCGTTACCACATTCAAAAATCTACAGTCAGTGTGGATGAGAACTAACCTGCTGAGTGTCAAATATAAGATGGGAAACACACACACAAAAAAAAATTAACAGGCAATAAACCGAGCCATAGGCCAACCACTTTATAATTCTGAGCAATTATAAGGAGCTGCAGGACAACAGGTGGGAGAGATTTGTCTGGACAGGTCAAAAAACTTCTGACTACAAATTATTCTAGTTGGGTACAAACACATATAAACCAAATGGCAGGATGGTCTGGAGTTCAAGGCCAACCTGATCTACATAGAAGAATACAGAAGAGACACCATCTCAAAAAAAGAATTTTTTTTTTTTTTTTTTTTTTTTTTTTATTTAAGTTACTGTACAGGAAGTTTTCTTAGAAGTAGTTAAAAGCAGAGTAAGAGTAGGACATCTGAACAACCTAAGGTGCAGAGCAGAGGGTCAGGCAGTGCTTCCCTCTTTGGAAACACACTGACCTGTGCACCAAGTTCTGTCATCTGGCTATGCATGACAGGTGGTGGCGGCGGCACAGGCCTTTGATCCCATCACTTAGGAGGCAGAGGCAAGCAGACCTATGTGTTCGAGGCTAGCCTGGTCTACAGAATGAGGTCAAGGACAGCCACAGCTACACAGAGAAACCCTGTCTCAACCAAAAAGTATCACTACAGCAGTTTTTCAGGCTGGTGACTATGTAACATCCCAGGTATATTGATTATTAAAGTGACTTAAGTGTTTAGTATTAAAAATGCTCTTTATGCTGGATGTGGTTCCACATGCCTTTGATCTCAGGATTGAAAGCAGAAGCAAGTCAGATCTCTGAATTCTAGGCCAGCCTGGTCTACATAGGGCACTTGTTGCTTTTGCAGAGGAATCAGTTTGGTTCCTAGCATCCACATGCAGATTCACAACCAGTTGTCTATACTGGCAGTTCTGACACTACCCTCTAACCTCTGAAAGGGCCATGCATTCACATGGTGCACACATATGCACACAAACACTCATATACAGAACAAAAATGTATGTCAAGATGCTCTTTGGGCTAGTGAGATGGCTCAGTCAGCGAAAGTCCTGGTCCTAAGGACTCAATGGTGGGAGCAGAGAATCAACTCCCAAAAGTTGTCCTGGTTCATGCTCCCCTTCCTCCGAATAAATAAATGCAATTTTATTTTGCTCTTAGGTTTTAGCTTACTGGCACTAGGAATTTCCTTATGGGGGGGGAAGAGTCTGATTTTTTATCTTTAGAGAATGGTTACCTGAAGTTTAAAAGTTCATTTCATTACTAACCCTATGAAATCATAGCCATGGGCAAGTGTTTAAGACAACGAACAAGACTGTCATTTTGCTGCTTTTAACCACCTTCAAGGTGGAAACTACAGCTACATATTTTAAGATTGGAGTTTGTAATTATGTATAAGTTCAATAAAGCAGGGTCAGTTATTCCAAATGCCTGCCTTGAACTCAAGCAGGCACAGCCTTACCAGTGGGTAGAAATCAGTCACTGCACCGTACCTCAGCTATGGAGGTGCTTGACAGTATGTTCTTTAAAGTATCTGGCACAGCTAAGCTGTCTCATAGTCTAGAAAGCGGTAGGACTAGTCCAGTTGTTCCTGTGTATCCCTCTCTCTTCACTCACCCTTCAAACATTTACACATCCAGTACTGAACAAACGTTCCCAGTCAATGACTTACCTGCTCAGTCATCTCAGCTGCCCTGCAGGCACTGCTCTAGAGCCTTCACAGTTCTCCAGCACTCCACAAGACGCGCTTTCTTCCATCCCTCCATCCTCAGCTTGTCAAGGTAGACCCCACTGTAGCCTAGGCTGACTCATTTCCTCTCTTCACTACATGCTTGGTCAAGAGAGGGGGTTAGATCCCCAAGGACCGGAGTTACAGAGTTGTAAACCATCATGCAGTTAATGGGAATAAGACCTGGGTCCTCCACAGTGTCTTAACCTGAGCATCTTTCCAGCTCTTGCCACCTATTTTATCTTGTGTCGACTAAGTGAGCCAAACTTTTCCAACACAAGATGGTTTCTTCAACCTGTCTTATTCACACAGGCCTCTAGTCTAATCCCACAAACATATACTGCACCATTTTTATACAATCCCATGGCTTTCTGATTCTGCTTCTTTAGGACTTAAAATGCCCTCTGCTGTTTAGTAAAAATCCCTATAGGTGAGACTGTTCCCAGGTCTCCATTAACTTTCACACCTGGGCTAATTGCACACATGTATTCCACAAGTTTTACAGAATGCTAAGAGTACTTTTCTTTATATTTTACAGAAGGGCTTAAAACATACAGACTTTAATATACCAAAGTACATCCAATTCTAATTTCTAAATAAATGTGTTATAATTTGCTTAAAATTTAAAGGCTTAATGGCAAGATTGGAGGGAGGAAAAGATTAAGCAAGTTTATTTTACAAATTGGCTGAAAAATAACTTCAACAAAGTCAATAGAATTTAGTATGGTCTCATCCGTCCTGAAGGAGGTGCCCGGTTTGGAGGCGTGATGGCTATGTCCAGATAATCCCCTATTTGGAACTTCTGTGACTGCAGGGTCATGGAGTCATCAGTGCCCTTCCTGCCAGACATGGTGCTGCCAATCTCCTTAACTCTGCAGGAAAGGAAGTCAACTGTTAATAGACCAGAAGTACATAAACAGTTCAGACTATAGAGAAAACGAAATGATCTCCACAACAAATTTCCAGAATTTAAGCACTACATTCAAGCCAAGCCAGATCTGATATAAGCCTATAGACACTGCCACTAAAGGGATTATCACAAAGCCAGGCATGATAGCATATGCCTGTAATTCCTACACTGAAGCCTAAAACAGACAGATAGCTTCATCTTGTCAGAAAGCAGAGGGGCGGGGATAAGACAATGACTGCAAACTCCAGAGATTACAGAAAAGTTACCTACCGATATCCAGGTCTTTTAAGATCCATAAAAACAATTGCAAAATTAAAGTGTGTGCCCTTCTTCCTGGCTTCTGGGTAGACTTCCTTTACTAAACTAGTCAGTTCTTTCAAGGTTGCATCCATCCTAAATTTTTTGGAAAAAAAAAACATGATTAATAAACATTAGTTTAACAAGGACATAAAAAATAGCCTGAGCCATAAGCCAAACTGTTTGTAATGAATATAAGCTTCTGTGTAATTCTTTGGGACTAAGAGACTGTGGGTTTAGACCTTGGGCCTAGGCCAGGCCAGAAACTTCTGACTACAAAGTTGAATATCCTTGAGTCGTATTCCAGGGCCTCACACTATGTGACTTACTGGCAAGATGGCCTGACAGGAAAAAGGCAGTTTGCTGCACAATCCTTGCAACCTGTGTTAACTCAAATAAAGGCGAGAAGGAAAGAACCAACTCCACAGCTGTCCTCTGATCTCCTTAAGCATTTCATGGAATGTGGGCAAACAATAATAATTTTAAAATGTATTCACCTCTTGTGGTGGCCTCAATGCTAAAATATTAATAAATTATTCTTGCTACAAGAGTTTAAGAAGGGGCTGGAGAGATGGCTCAGAGGTTAAGAGCACTGACTGCTCTTCCTGAGGTCCTGAGTTCAATTCCCAGCATCCACATGGTGGCTCACAACCATCTATCTTGAGATCTGGTACCCTCTTCTGGCACACAGGCATAGTGGAGGCAGAATATTGTATACAGAATAAATAAAATCTTAAAAAAAAAAAAAAGTTTAAGGAGATTCCCATATAACCTCTTCTGAGACTACATAACATCATCTGGCTCAGTGATATACTTACCTACAAGTAACCAGTCCAAGTTATTCAATTAGACAAACTGTTTAATTTCTCTCTCATACATTACAGCCCCCAAAATTGGAATGCAACTTAGAATCAATGGGCTGGGGGGGGGAGGTTGGGAAGTCATGGAGAAGAGAGAATGACCTGATGTGGTGGGAGGGGGAAGGGACCTTGAATAAGAATATACAAGGAGAAAAAAAAAAAAGAAAAAAGAAAAGAATTTTATTTTAAAATTAAAAAAAAAAAAGAATCAATGTGCTGGGATAGCATCCTCATGAGGATATGCAATTTCCTGGTCTCTCATAGATTCTAAATGGAGGAAGGCAAGATGGCTTAGCAGGCAAAGGTGCCTGCTGCCAAGACTGAGGACTGAATTCCAGCCATCCTTCAGCCTGTCCTCTGACCTCCACACGTGTACACTCAAGAGTGTAATGAGAGGGGCTGGAGAGATGGCTCAGGAGTTAGGAGCACTGGCTGCTCTTCCAGAGGACCAGGGTTCAATTCCCAGCACCCACATGGCAGCTCACAACTGTCTGTAACTCCTGTTCCAGATATCTGACACCTTCATACCAATGCACATAAATAAAGCTAAAATATTTTTAAAAAAGAGTGTGATGAGAATCTGCCAGTAGGTAAAGGCACTTGCTGCACAAGCCCTCAGACTTCTACCAGTACTGCAGTACTTGCACTGTACAACACATAATAATAAAAATGGTTTTTAAATAATGGAATCCTAAAACCAAAGAATGAAATTTTAAGACAACCTATAGGCTCCTTTTACAACATAAGCCATTATTAACTTAAAAATACTTAATCTGAACAGAAACAGAGGAGTGGATGGGGGGCAGGGGAGTGGTATGTGTAAGAGGGTGGGAGTAGAGGAGGGAGGGGAAACTGAGGTTCAGACGAAAAATAAATTTAAAACTTATCTGAATTTGGAACTAAATATAGTCCTTTATGCTAACATAACAATCTAGAACAAAATAACTGAAAATGTACATTACTTATATTACCATAAACACTTGGCTACAAAAATACAAGCTGGATCAACAAAGGCTCCCTGAGCTGGCATCCCTCCCTTCCTGGAGGCAGGGCCACGGGCTTCCTCCCCACTGGGACAGACAGAACAGTGGTAACAAGCACACCTAACTAGAGCAAAGTATACAAGCCCAGAACAGGGAAACAGTTCTAGAAACAGGGTGGAAGGTCTCGCTATCTTTTGCCACAGGAAATGTTCCAAACCAAAGCCATTTTATGCATTGCAGGAAGAATGCAAACACATTACTTTTCTAAAATAAAATGAATTATACTCCAATTCTTACCATCAAGAAATAATCAGTGCTATTAACATCACTGTGAACTTCTCTGTGCATGTATGCAACACAGAACTAAAGATGGACTTCGGAAAAGATTTATTTTTGTGTTTGAGTATTCTGCTTGCCTATGTCACTATGGCTATTTATGTGGGTCAGTAAGTGTGTCGATGAACCTACAGTTGGAGTTTCAGGCTGATGTGAGCTCCCCAACAGGGCTGCCAGGAACCCAACTCCGGCCCACTGTAAGAATTTTTATCTGTTTAGATCTCTCTTCAGAGCTCTCTTTCAGAGAGATGGGGTTTTCCCTTGTAACAGTCCAGGTCATCCTGGAACTCACTCTGTAGACTAGGCTGGCCTCAAACTCACAGAGATCCATCTACCTTTGCCTCCCAAGTGCTGAGACTAAAGACATGTGCCACCACCGCCTGGCCTGAAGATATGGGAGTTGGGAGGAGGGGTCCTGGAGAGCTAGTTCAACAGTTAAGAGCACTTGATCCTCTTGCAAAGACCTTGTTTCTATTCCCAGCGCTGACATGGCATCTTATAACCATCTGTAACTCCAGTCCCAGGGATTCAACAATCCCTTCTGACCTCAGTGGGCACCAGGCATTCATGTAGTGCACACACATACATGCAGGCAAAACAACCACACACATAAAAAAATAAAAGATATCATACTGAAACTATGACACAAAAATATTAGTTCATGCTATGTCTATTTCAAGTAAAATCTTACTTTCTCAGAACTGTAGCTCACTGTGTAGTCAAATGAATTATACAACTTCAGATAAAGACTCACATTGTTACCTTATGTCATTTTGCAGATGAATTTTACTTTGTCAGAATTCATATTCTATTCTTCAATAAACTCTGAAAATTTAAATTTTCCCTCCAGTGAACTTCAATCCTACCATAAACTCTTGAAGTGAGATAACTAATTTTCTTTTGTTTTTTTAAAAATTAAATAAGCTTTAACAGTCTGAGTGGGCCTGAATTTATCAGCTGATGGTCCTAAGAAGATATGGTTCTAAGTAAACATTGCATTCATTTTTTAAAATAAAAAAAAAAAAAATGAGTATCCCAAGATTTTGATATCCATGTGGTTCTGGAACAATCTCTACAGACACAGAGAGATAACTCTCTCTGAAAAGCTGAGCTCACTATATAGAAAGGCAGTATGTTAAAATTCTCAGGGTGTGAGGAAAGTACTGGCAAATTGGAAATCCTATTTGTTGGGAGACATGGGATTTCAATATTTGAAAAGAGGCTTACATTAAAGCCATTACGGAATAGTTCCCTGTAAGTTCAATCACTACCCCTTTCTTTTGGGGGGCGTTTGTTTGTTTGAGACAGGGTGTCTGTGAAACCCTGGTTGTCCTGGACTTCACCATGTAGACCAGGCTGGCCTCAAACACAGATCCACCTGTAATAAGAAATTACTGCTTAACAGGTGCAGAATTTCTAGTTGTGAAGCCTGTGAAAAGATTTGAGGAGTAGACGTTCCACAACTTTCAAAGTTAAAGTGGCGGGGCTGGAGAGATGGCTCAGCGGTTAAGAGCACCGTCTGCTCTTCCAGAGGACCCGGGTTCGATTCCCAGCACCCACATGGCAGCTAACAAAGTTAAAGTGGCAAGTTTCATGTTATATTTTACCAAAACAAAAAATATATTAAAGTTAGCATTTACTGCTTCTCAAAAGCCATTATGTGAACTTGACACAATACGAAGGATAGACAAGCTAGTATGGTCCTAGCTGAGTGGGCAAGGCAGTAACTAACGCAGAGATCAACACTTCAGAAAACAGCTGTCTTCACTGAACAACCACCAAATACTTTTACATCAAGTACCAGAGCAGAGGGAACTCGAGCTGGCTGATGCTTTTTAATTTCTGCTGCTGCCATACTTGGAGGTTTCATATTGCCAATGCTCTAAGAACACGCAATAAGCCAACTCCCGTTCAATCTACCATCTCGCTATCGCATTTTCAACTACCTCCGTGTTTCTGTACGCGGTAGCCATATGGTCAGAGCAACGCTGGTCAGTTCCTTCCAACCTAAAGGCTCATCACGGCTCCTAAGAGCGCTACACGGCGAGTGAGCCCCCAGAGGAGCCCCGAGTCCCCGAGGGCGCAGCCCGCCAGGCCCCAGTGGCGCGCCTCACCAGGTGTAGATCTGCAGCTCGCTCGAGGGCACGTTCCCGCGGGAGAACTCGTCCATTCGGTGGTGGCGGCCGTTGTTGGTGGTGAAAACCCGCAGCAGGAGCGGGCAGGTCTGGGGAGAAGCGGGGAGTCAGCCTCGGCCGCGCCATTCGGCCTTCCCGCCCACCCATCCGCAGGCCGCGCCCGCCCGTCCGCCCGCCGCCTCTGCCCCGCAGCGGCCCGCGGCCTGCACCTTCTCGCGATCGATCGGCTTCTCGGGCTCCTTCTTAATCTCCTCCTGGGTAACGCGCGACTCCACCGCCATCTTCCTCCTTCGGCCCGGGAGACGCTCGCCCTGACCTCCGACCCCTGCGGCGAGCATGAGCTAGTCGTCTCTCGCGAGGAAACGCTCGAGCTTTTATAGCGGGCGAGTGGTAGGGCGGGGCGTCAGGCGACGCAAGCGCACTTCTCTGTGAGTGTAGCCTGGGCGCGCCTGCGCGTTATGCCGGGAGGGGGTCGAGGCGGAGGGAGGACACGCATGCGCGGTGGCCTACGAGCTGTTCCTAGAAAAGTTGATTCTTAGCTCTTCTGTTGCAAGGGAATCCTAAAGTAGACAGGTAGTGCAAGGCCCACAGAGAAATGTGCCATTTCTGTAGAAGTGGTGAAACCGTCTGAACTGGAAAGTGAATGAATTAGGTTCTTCTTATGCCACACAGAACTTAAGTGAATCAGCACCGTAGCACTCCCTAGAGGCAGAGGCAAGTGGGTCTCAGTGAGTTCAAAGTCAGCCTGGCCTGTACAGTGAGCGCCGGGATAGCCAGAACTCTAGAAAGACCATGTCTTAAAACAAACAAAAACCAAAAAAGTATAAGTGCAAAACGAGCTTTTGCGAGGGCTATCCTAGATTATCTTCTGGATCTGTGACAAGAAATATATACTTACAAAAGTACCGGCAGGGAAAGATTGATTGATAAAACCTTCACAATATGCGATACAGAGAAAAATGTAAACCACATAGCACCAGAGGTATTTGCGAGGCATACGATTGTGAAAACGACTATCCTTGGTATAAATGAGCTCAACAAAAAGAGCTCCACTGAAAAATGAGCTTTAGAAAAAACTGGGCAGTTGCTTTTGAAAACTAAATCTAAAGTAACAACAAGCATGAAAGGTTCTGAAACTCATTATTAATTCAAAGCATTTGTTAAAGCTGTAGTATCCACTTTTAATAGATGGGCTTAAAAAAATGTTTATTTATTATGTATACAATGTTCTGCCTGCAGGTATGCCTACATGCCAGAAGAGGGCATCAGATCCTATTATAGATAGCTGTGAGCCACAATGTGGTTGCTAGGAATTAAACTCAGGACCTCCTAATGAGCAGACAGTGCCCTTGACCTCTAAGCCATCTCTCCAGCCCAGCTTTTATTTAAAAAAAAAAAAAAAAAAAACTATTTATTTCTAGTTTATGTGCATTGATATTTTGCCAGCATGTATGCCTGTCTTGTGAAAGTGTCAGATCTTGAAGTTACAGACAGTGGTGAGCTACCATGGGGATGCTAGGAATTGAACCTCGGTCCTCTAGAAGAAGTCAGTGTTCTCAACCTCTGTGCCATCTCTCTAGTTCTAGATTGGCTTTTAAAACAAATTGGATGTACAATATTGGCAAAAGTTAGAAACTAACAATGGTAGTGCTTGGGCTTGGTACTTCTTTTTTTTAAGATTTATTTATTTATTATGTATACAGTGTTCTACTTCCATGCCTGAAGGCCAAAAGAGAGTACCAGATCTCATTACAGATGGTTGTGAGCCACCATGTGGTTCCTGGGAATTGAACTCAGGCTCTCTGGAAGAATAGCCAGTGCTTTTAACCTCTGAGCCATCTCTCTAGTCCCCTGACTGTTCTTCCAGAGGTCCTGAGTTCAATTCCCAGCAACCACATGGTGGCTCACAACCATCTATAATGATATCTGGTGCCCTCTTCTGTACACTGTATACATAATAAATAAATATTAAAAAAAAAAACAGTCAGTGCTCTTAACCTCTGAGCCATCCCTCCAGCCCTCCTGGGCTTGGTACTTCTAAGCTGTGGTGAGAACACACACTTTGGATTACTTAGGATTATTTGGTTGTAAGCTTTTCCTGGACCCCCTCATTGGGATGCTGCCACACTAGGTAGCTGCCTGACTTGACTATCGTCTGAATTGTCATTGTCAGCAGATTTGGTGAGTCAACTAAGATTTCATAAAGGGGAGAATTAGATTTTTTTTTAAAAAAGACACAGTTTTTTTCTCACATTAAAAAATAGGAAATGATATTGCAATGGAAGGAGTTTAGTCTTTGCTTGATAATACACTAGATGGTTTAAATACAAAACAGTTAAAGGAGAGGATAATTAATGAATTTAAAGGAGAACCAGTTTTAATGTTGTATTATAAAGTTACAGAGAAACAACCTAAGGCTTTAACAGCCAACCTTAATTTATCCAGGAGCCTAAGAAGAATTGTGAAATGATAGATGTTTCCCAAACTATGAGAGAGCTCAATGGACTCCTATGGAAATATTATATTTGAGGAGATTCAAGGAAGGAATATGACATACAACTTACCATTTGTAAAGCAGATGTTAACTCAAGGTAAATGTGCAATAGAATTATTCCTCAGGATTGGATCAATTTAGTTACAGCAGTTTTGGAGGCTGGTCCCCAAATACAATGAAGGACCTGGTAGAAAGAAGAGGCTAAGACCTTTGAACAACACAGTAGGACCAGAGGTATTGAAATCTCCCAAGACCAACTTCTTGGGGAGGGAGACTATGCTAATGTAGAAAGGCAATCTTTATATGATAATCATACCCCAGCTTTATACTACATAGCAGCTTTGAATGCTTGGGAGAAAACTGAAGAACTAAGAAGAAATGAGTAATTTATTAAGTTTAATTAAAACTTATACAAGGCCCAAAAGAAACCTTCACTGATTACTTACAAAGATTGACCTCAGCAGTAAATAGAATGATAATAAATTCAGAGGCTAGACAAAAAAATTATTGAGTCTCTGGCTGGCTTTTGATGATGCTAATTCACAGTTAAAAAAAAAAAAGATAATTAGGCTATTAAAGGCAAGGCAAGATCAGCACTCTTGGAGGAATAGATCCAAAATACAATTAATATTGAATCTCATAACTATGATGATGTTGAATAACAAAGGTTATTTCCAGAATTTGGAGAAAAAACAAAATATCAAATGTTACAACTATGGTAAATAAGGTCACCTAAAAAGGGACGTAAACAAGGCATTTTCGGAAACAATGTTTTTGCTAAGAATAACCCCAACAGAAGGACTCTCACTTCTAGATTATGCAGAAAGTGTGGCAAAGACAAACATTGGACTAACAAATATAGGTCAACAGAGACAGAAAAAATAACATTTTGCCTTCACCTTCAGGAAATGCCCTGAGGGGCCTCTCCACCAAATTCAATCCAGTCCTATCCTGTCATCATGCAGAAAACGCTTTCCCAGAGCAATTAAAGAACATAATGCCTATTGTAAACAAAAACCAAAACAAAACAAAAAACATATCGATCTGGATGATAGAAGAGCTATTGAAGAGAGAACAAAACCTCAAGAGAAACCATGAATGAAAATTGATAAAGATTTCAAAGGGAAGTTGGGGTGGGAGAAGGGTTTTGTTTATGTCTTTTCAGGAAAATAGAAACAACCGTCTTGAGGAATTTAAAGACATTGGGACAGATAAGCATCTAAAGAAGAATGGAGAACTACCCAGAAAAATTCACCAAGAAAAGCTATAATCTGACCTAATGCTGTCTCTGAAGTTTTAATGATAGGATCCCATGATGACAATTTCACATGGACTATGGCAAGGCCACTAGGCCGACAAACACCACCAGAAATCTGCTTTAGATTACAAACTGCTCTGAATAATTTCAAAGTAGCTAGCTGAGATGATACAGCCTCACGGACTACTCCAGCAGGACTTGAGATGAGCTATATGCTTTCCCATTATGCAGAGACTACCCAACAAATGATACAGCTACCTCTCCCAGGACTTGACAATTAACCCAAATATTTCTTTTCAGGACCCCCTAAAGATACCTTCACCCCTAGACAGGAAGAAGTAATTTTGAGACATGACTCCTGATGTAGGATGTCTTTCTGTATGCTGTGAATAAAAGAACTGGCCTATGGTAGGCATCTTAGAAGTAGGCAGGGAAATCAGAGCATAGATAGGGGAAGGAGGCGGAGTCAAAAAAGACACCATCCAGCTGCCCAAGAATCAACTTCTAAAAGTGACACAGGTAAGCAGTGGCTGGTAGGTCCAGACCTTGGGACTAGACCAGGCCAGAAACTTCTTACTACAGACTCCCACATCCCCAGGAGGTGGGGTTGGTGGTTTTTGGTCTTTCAGTGAGTTATGGATAATTGTCATTTTTTACGGTGGTTGGTTCCAAGTTATATTGGTAACGGTTAAAAATAAGCAGAACAAATGAAATTAGATTCATGGTTCTTGTTTTTAAAAAAAGGAGGTGGAAAAGAAGAAGAAAGAGTATACATATGATGATAGGTCAAAAGGGTAGATTATTGAATGTATTCTGAAAATAAAAAGGGAATATGGATATGATAGGGTAAAAGAATAGATTAATGAATCTACTTTTAAAAAGCAACTACTAATTATAAATGTTTTATATTAGATTGGATTATTGTATATTATATACAAATTGTGTTTGTTGATGCAAAGTTGAGATAATTTTGTTACTGTAATACATTTTTACTCTTGTTCAAGGTATTGTACCTATACAGCCCATTGACCAATGTAATACTGTTGTAAATGGTTTCTGACCCCACTTTCTGGTCTAGACCAGAGGTTTGACTGGCAGTCTGGCAGTCCAGTAGAAACACTTGCAGTCACACAGAGGCACAGAGACATTTTCATTAATTTTCTGCTGATTGACCTAGGGCCCAGGCATATAACTTGCTAACTCCATCTGAACTCAACCCATCTTGTTCAGCCATGTAGCTCAAACCTTTTCTCAGAGCAGCATTTCAATTTCATCCCTGGAATCTGTGGTGTCTGCATGGCGGCCCTGCCTCGAGTTTGTCTGTGCTCTGAGATGTTCCCGAGTTTTCTTATCCTGGTAGCCCCATCCACACTTTCTGTCTCCCTTTAGCCAATCAGCTTTTATTAAATCCATAGGCAGGACAAATATTTACAATGACAGGAAGCAGTAGCAACATAACATAATCCCACTACGTAATACAAATTTCTAGTCCTTGAAAATTATTGTCACTGGGCTGGAGAGATGGCTAAGTGGTTAAGAGCACTGACTGTTCTTCTGGAGGACCTGAGTTCAATTCCCAGCATCCACATGGCAGCTAACAACTGTCTGTAATTCCAAGATCTGACACCCTAACACAGTTATACATGCAGGCCAAACACCAATTCACATAAAATATTAAGTTTTTTTTTTAAAAAGAAAATTATTATTACCAACTAATTAGGATATAAAGAAATTCAAGTTAGTAGTTAGTCATTATAATTGAACTTGTAGGCATATTAGATATGTTTTCAAGGTCAAAAAGATATATTTTAGATACACAAGTCATTTTCAAACACTTCAGAGATCTACAGAATGTGGTATTTAAGATATTTTAATAACGGGCTGGAGAGATGGCTCAGTGGTTAAGAGCACCGTCTGCTCTTCCAGAGGACCCGGGTTCGATTCCCAGCACCCACATGGCAGCTAACAACTGTCTGTAGTTCCAGTTTCAGGCAAACACCAAGGCAAATAAATAAGTAAATAAATAAAGTTTTTTTTTAAAAAAAAAGATATTTTAATAACATAGATTCTTTTTATTTTTATGACAATGAGACATGTCTGCTCCTGGGAGCACCAGTCTACTTCAGAGAAGATGATGGGCATTGAAAAAACTCCATATGGAGTTGACTTTTTTTGGCAAAAGTTAGCTCCTGGGCAAGAATGTACTCATGCCTCAACTGCTGACAGTATGCTGTCCAAGATGGACAAGTAAGATGCAGAATAAAGGACTTTCAAACTTTGTCAAGACAAGGTAGGACAGTCTTTCAAAAAATCCTGCTGCACAGATAAATCTTTCAGATACGTTAGGCCTGTAGGCTAAAGATAGTTGGTCTAACATTGCAGAGGAGCCTTGGGTGACTGTCTAGGCAGCCAGATATTTCTGTCATTTCTCACATTTTTTTGGAATTCACTTGCTTGCACTTCCTGCTTACTCAATTAATATTATTTTTTTCCTTAGGTCTCTGAGGAAGTTGAAGACTAGATAGCTATAGTTTTTCTTCTTTATAAATTAAGAAAAGAAACTCACCAAAGAGATGTAAAGTGTATAAGTTTGAGAGACATCAAAAGATAGTTTAGGGTTGGTAATGCAAGTTAGGACAGAAGGCAAATTAGGTACAAGCTTTGGATTCACCAAAACAGGATAAATAATGGAGTATTTTCTCTAAATTTGTTGGTTATTATGGACTAGACATTATTGATGTAATTATTCCCTGTATATATTATATATAGTTATTGTACTTATTGTATATAGTTTTCTTATATTAGTTATAACCTTTTTTATTTTTAACAAAAAGGGAAACATGGTGATATATTGTGTATCAAATTAAGATTGTCTGAAGATCAGATGACAGAGACAGCCACAGAGTTAGCCATAGAGGTCAGGCAGTGGTGGCACAAGCCTTTAATCCTAGCATTCAGGAGGCAGCATCAGAGATCCATCTGGATCTCTGTGAGTTCAAGGCCAGGATTTATTTGTGCAACAATTTATGTGTGTGTATGTGTGTATGTGTGTATATATACATAGTTGGCAGCATTATCTGTAATTCCAACACTTGGGAGACAGAGACTGAAGGACAAATGTGAGTTCAAGGTCATCTTTAGCTATATAGTGAGTTTGAGGCCAGCCTGGCAACCTGGGCTATATAAAACCAGCAGGAACAGTCTATGTCTATCAATAGGATAGTAATTCATTGAATTGTCATATACTATATTCTAGACCATCATCTTAACCATCTGGCAACGACTACCACACACTATAGTCTACAAAACTTTTAGACAATCAAAGCATGATGGAGACAAGCTTGCAATGCCAGCACTGGAAGGCTGGAGCAGGAGGATTGTAAATTCAGAGTTAGTCTGAACTACACAGTCAGATCAAAGCCAGGCTGAGCTTCACAGTGTACTGTCTCAAAAATAAAAACCACTGGGCTGGGAAGTAGTGTAGTGATAGAGTGCTTACCTAGCACCTAGGAGGCCCTGGGTTCAAACCCAGTCAGAACTGTATTAGTCAGGGCTCTCTGGAGTCATGGAACTTATAGAATGAATCTCTCTCTCTCTCTCTCTCTCTCTCTCTCTCTCTCTCTCTCTCTCTCTGCCTCCCAAGTCCTGGGATTAAACATGTATGCCACTACTGCCCGGCTGAATACTTTTGAGGGATATTTACAATCTAAATCATAAGTCACTTACTTTATAGAATTTTCCATTTAATGAAAGTTCCTTTCTCTTTTTTTTCTTTTGTTTGTTGGTTTTTGTTTTATTTTGTTTTTCTTTGGGTTTTTGTTTGTTTGTTTTTGAGACAGGGTTTCTCTGTGTTACCTTGGCTGTCCTGGAACTTGATCTATAGACCAGGCTAGCCTTGAACAGAGATGTACCTGCCTCTACCTCCCAAGTGCCAGAATTAAAGAGTGTACCACTATACCTGGTTAAGGAATATTATTATTATTATTATTTTAATGATATACTTAAGCTGTAAGTGATACCACATCTGTAATGCCAGCAGTTAGCAGGCTAATGTAGAAAGTATGAGTTTAAGGCCAGCCTGGGCTAAGAGTGACCCTGTCCAAATAGGAGGAGGAGTGGTGGCCAGCTCAGTGGGTGAAGGCACCTGCTAGCAAGTCTAACAGCCTAAGTTCAAGACAATGACAGGGCAGGAGAGAGATCAGCTCCCACAAGTGGGCGCACACACACACACACACACACACACAAATAAATGTAATTGAAAAAGGAATAAAAGCATATTTATATTGTTTCAACCTTTCTATACCAATAGTATCTTTTGTATACTATTAACAAAATCGTTGCCCCAACAATGGGAAACATCTATGAAAGCAGGGCATGATGGGGCGTCAACTGCCTTTAATCCCAGCACTTGAGAAACAGGCAGGAGCGTCTCTGAATTTGAGGACACCTTGGTCTGCAGAGTGAGTTCCAAGACAGTCAGGGGTCAGGGGGAAATGAATGAATGAATGAAAAGCACTGAAAAAGCCCACACCACAGCAAAAAACCCACACCAATGAATTGATGAGATGGAAGCTACAGTCAAAGGCTAGGATGCTGCTCAGTTTGCAAAGTGCTTGCTTAGGATGCTCACGGCCCTGGGTTTGATCGCCAGCACTACAAAGACTGGACATGGCTGCATGTGCCTTTCTTCCTTTAGTCTAGCACTTGAGAAGTGGAGGAGGAAGATCAAGAGTCCAAACATCTTGGCTACATAATAAATTTGAGGCTAGCCTGGGCTATATGAGTCACTGCCTCAGAATACAGGGGAGAGACAGGGCTATTCTTTTTTTAATTTTTATTTTATGTGAATTGGTGTTTTGCCTGTGTAAGGGTGTCAGATCTTGGAATTACAGACAGTTGTCAGCTGCCATGTGGATGCTGAGAATCGAACTCAGGTCCTCCGGAAGAACAGTCAGTGCTCTTAACCACTGAGCTATCTCTGCAGCCTGAGACTTTTAGGGCTATTCTAAGGGATAGCAGCCAGATGACTTCACTAAATGCAAAAATGGGTCAATATGTGAAGACACCCAACAGCATGCACAGTCACAGAAATAGACTTTTTTCCTCTAGTTGTTCGAGACAAGGTTCTTCTGTGTAGCCCTGGCTGTCCCGGAATGTCCTTTGTAGACCAGGCTGGATTCAAACTCATAGCTCCACCTATCTCTGCCTCCTGAGTGCTGAGATGAAAGACAGCGCCACCATCACCCAGTATAGAAGTATATTCTTAAACTGAGATACCACCAGAGGTGAAAGTGAATGAGAAACACTATACTGTCTTTTGAAATAGAAGAAAACAGGTACGGGAGAGATAGAGGGGGTTCAATCTCAGTAAATCTCCAAAATAGGAAATCTCATCTGAGACTGCTTGGAGAAAGCAAGAGAATGATTATGTTCAGAGTTTTGTCCTCTGAGGGTGAGTTTAACTGGACAGCTTGTGTGGGCCAGCTTGGCTTCTACAATGCTAGAATGGACTTTGCATGTTAGACAAGGGTGTGGGTTTTCATAAATCTCTGTGATTTGGATCACTGTCAAAATTTATTTTTTAAAATTTGCTTAAGGTAAGATCCAGCAAGCAGACAGTGTTCATTCTTAAAATGATACTTAAACTTCCTCCCCTAGTTTATGGCACTAATAACTAATTCTTTTTTACATGTTTGTAATGAAAACATGCAGACACTTGAGGGCACTGTTATCAATCAGTTAGAAAGAAAAATTCTGCAGCTATGAAAATGCAGAAATTCAGAGCCTTTTGTTGGTGACATGCGGGAGAGTTCACTTCCTTCCTAGGTACCGTTTCATCAGGGGACATTTCGGAATAATTCAGTATTCACTGAAATGGCATTTACCATATCACGAGGTGGTGACTCTGCAGCTGTTCTTCAGAGTTAGGGTCAGTCTGTGAAGGTGCTTGGGAGCAGGACTGGTGACTACAGTTCAGTCCCTGAAACCCACATAATGGTAGGGCAAAGAGGGCGGGGTGCACAAAGCTGTCCCCTGATTTTCACACAGGTGTGAGCATGCTCAAATACAACAACAACAACCGAATATTTTAAAGAAAACTAGGATCACTTTTCAGCATCCTTCAGTCCACTCCTCAGCCTAGTAGGAACAGCTGCAAACACAAAAATCTTTGGATGTATGCATGTTTTCTCTCTATGCTATTTGTTTATTTAGAATTTACATGAGCAAGTATTATGTTTCTGGATATATATTCAAAAGATCTAAAGCAGAGACTCCAACAGACACTTTGTGGGCGTGCACAATGGCATTAGCTACAAGAGTCAGTCTAGAAAGTCCCAACAAGGCATGGTCACAGAGGAAAAGACACACCACGTGCTGAGCGTGGTGGCACTTTAATCCCAGGAGGCCGAGGCAGGAGAGTCTTTGAGTTTGAGACCAGCCTGTTCTACAGAGCTAGTTATAGCCAAGGATACATAGAGAAACTCTGTCCAAATAAATAATAAAAAAGGAAGGAGGAAGAAAAGACCCAGGACGAGATATTTAGTTTTTAGAGGGAAGAGTATTTTAGTACTTACAACCACAGTCACGAGCTGTGGAAACATGGTAAGTGAAGCAAGCAGGACACGGGATAACTCACATAGGCTCCTAGAATAGTCAAGTTCATAACACAGAGAGTAGAATAAAGGTCACCAAGGGCTAGGGTTGGGTGCAGTGGGACATTATTGCCTAATGAGTGCAGAGTTTGCATTTGAAATGATGAAAACTTCTGGTATTACTTGTACAAACACCGTGAATCCATTTAACAACACTGAATTACATACATCAAAGGGATTAAAATGTTAAAGGAAATTTTGTAGAAACTTTATCAGAATTTTTAAGTTAGAAAGGGAACATCAGAGTTATAGATGTCATCAAACCATCTCCTTTTTTTTTTTTTACTTCATCTTTTTTACATGCCCCTCGGTGGCATGAATGAGGAAAGGCAGATTATCCAGATTCAAATCAGAATGTGCAGTGGGAGGTTTCTCCAATATCCCACAGCCACTGCAATTCCATACAGTTAAGGTTTAAAAGGACGGAAGCCTTCCCGACAACAGAGGGCAAGCCCTTGTGAACACTGGGCAGAGTGTGTTTCTGTAGGAGACTGAATGAAATGCATTATCATAGATGTTCTGATTTAGAAAACTATGGGGCTATGCCTTTGCATCTCCCTGGGGGATTATTGGAAGCTTCATATATTCCTAAAATGACACTCTTCCAGTTACATCTGTGGGGGACAGGATGTGCAGAATACATAAAAGCGCAGCATTGTGGCATTCTGTCTCAAAGAGGCGTAGGTAAACAACCTCACCTGTCACCAAAAGGGGGAAAAAAAAGTGCATTCTAGTCCCCAGAGCACTGGTTTCCAACCTGTGGGCTGTGACCCCTTTGGGGTTGAAAGCCTCTTTCATAGGGTCATAGGTCAGGTATTCTGCATATCACATGTTTTCATTACAATTCATAACAGTAGCAAACTTGAAGTTATGAAGTAGCAATGAAAATAATATTATGCCTGGGAGTCTGTACAGCATGAGGAACTGTATTACAAGGCCCCAGCATTGGGAAGGTTGAAAACCACTGCTCTGAAAGAACTAAACCCGCTTTGGAGTTAACTTTGGGCATTCTACGCAGCAGCACTGTGAGTGATGCTGCCTGAGCCAGCCTGATGCTCCTAACGGCCTTGCTGAGCTCCTCCCCTAGGCCCTGAGAACAGAATGGATGGGGTTTTCAAATCCTAAATCCTCCATCAAAAAACCCTGAAGCATTCCTTCTGTGGTCACTGTTTTTGGTTGTCAATTTGACCACATCTGGAATTAACTAAAACCCAAAAATGGGTGGGCATGTCTGTGAGGGTTTTTTCCCTCTCTATGGTTTTTCGAGATAGGGTTTCTCTGTCTTGGAACTTGTAGGCCAGGCTGGCCTTGAACTACAAAGATCCACCTGTTTCTGCCTCCCAAGATCTGGGATTAAAGTTGTGGCTACCACCACCCAGCTTTGTGAAGAATTTTTTGCTTAATAATTTGAAGCAGAAGCATCCACTTTTTAAAATTTTTATTTAAAAAAATTTCCCATACCCACTACTGTTCCCTCTCCCTCCGTTTCCCTGGTCCTCCCCAGCCTCTCCCCTCCCCCTTCAACCTCTCTCCACCTGTGCACAGAGAAGGCAAAGAATCCCAAGGTGAGTCAATTCTGTCTGACATATCCAGTTGATGGAGGGCCAAGTCTCTCAAGTATCAAGGCTGGGAGAGGTGTTTTCCCGCTAGGTATGGGCCAGTTCATGGACCCAGAATAGACTCAGGTCCAGTTGCAAGAAGCTCCATAAACTGCCCAAACCTTTCAACTATCATCCACATTCAGGGGGTCCAGACACGTTCCATGAAGGTTTCTCAGCTGTTATTTCAGAGTCTGCAAGCTCCCAACAGTATGGGACTACCTACTCCGTGGGTCTCCCCATCATGATCCAGATCTCTCCACTCATGCAATCTCTCGCTCTTCAGCTGGACCAGTAGCTCACCTGGTATTTAGGTATGGATCTCTGCATCTGCCTCCATCAGCTGCTGGATGAAGGTTCTATAATGTCAATTGGGGTGGTCATTCATATGATAACAGGGAAAGGCCAGGTTAGGCTTCCTCTCCACTATTGCTTGGAGTCCAGCTGGGCTCATCCTGTAGGTTCTTGGGTGTTTCCCTGGTATGGGTTTCTCTCGAACCCCACAAT
Source organism: Sigmodon hispidus (assembly GCA_004025045.1). Lineage (NCBI taxonomy): Eukaryota > Metazoa > Chordata > Mammalia > Rodentia > Cricetidae > Sigmodon > Sigmodon hispidus. The sequence continues at coordinate 91,397 of PVIH01004458.1, forward strand.
GGCTCCCTCTATCAGGGTATCCACTTCTGTGTTCTCCCCATTTTTCTCAGGGCATCTTCTCAATTTCCCCTTCCCAGGGAGATCTATGGATCTCTCTCTCTCTTTTAAATATTTATTTTTATTTCTTTTATGTGTATTGGTGTTTTGCCTGCATGTATAACTGTGTAAGGGTGTCAGATCTTGGAATTACAGATAGTTGTTAGCTGCCGTGTGGGAATCGAACTCAGATCCTTCCCTCAGTCCAGGACAATCATGCCTGCTGCCTTCCCAGGCTGAAGCAGTCTCCCCAAGGTTCCTGCTCCATGTACAGCCTACATTCACCTTTCTACAAAAGCTGTCCTTGAACTCCTGGATTCCTGCCTCTGCCTACTAAGTACTAGATTCGTGGGCATGTGCCACCGCGTCTAGCTCTTCTTAGCTTCTTTAAGATAAAATTCTCGGGCACAAAGTGGCTCAGAAGGCAAAGGTGCTTGCTGCCAAGCCTGGGGCCTGAGTTCAATCCCCAGGACCCATATGATGGATGGAAGGAGAGAACCAAGGCCCACACGTTGTCCCCTGGCACCCACATGTATATGCGCACACACACACACACACACACACACACACACACACAAAATAAACGTAAATTTAAAAAGAAGAAATTCTCCCCCTTTTTTTCACTGGATCTTTCTAGTTTATTCTCAGGGCATCTCAGCTTTCTGACTTTTCCTGCTATCAGCACCCTTTGCTAGAATTTTGTCCCCCAGAACCCAGGCCTGACTACATACCTGCATCCTAGCTCCCAGCCTTCCTCAGAGCCCAGCCTAGACTTAGATAAGTGTCTGGAACAAGCTGTGTACATACTGAGAGATAAACATATATGGCCAGTTCTACTAAAATAGGCCCCTGGATGTAGACTTTAGAAACCCGTTTCTCCAGACAGGGTCTCATATTGTTGTGAGATCTTTTTGCAACAGTGTATGTAGTAACAATCTCTTTTAGAGTAGAAGTTAGCCCAAAGAAACAGACTAAAGCCCATTCTAAGAGTTAGAAATCTCTTCCTTCATCCTTGATTTTAGCCTTTTGGACTGATCCATTTTGCAGGCCTGAAGGCTGTAGCAAAAGCATAGCAGTTAAGACCACCTGCTGCTCCTGGGTTCTCAACACCCACATCAAGCAGCTCACAGCTACTTGTCACTCTAATTTGAGGAAATATAACATCTTCTTCTAGCCTTTACAGTCACCTGTATGCATGTGGTACACATATATACATCCAGCACATACATAACATTAAATATAAATTATTGAAAATAAATAAATAAATATTCCTTAAAAAGACAATCCTGTCTCAAGAATTTGTTGTATTAAGTCATATGTCTTCTGGAATCCACTCCCCTTCTGTGTAGTATATTCTAGGCTTTTTTTTTTCTCACTCTTAATAGATCTATATTTTCATTATTAAAAGAAAAATAATCTTCAGTACTAACATTTATTAGAAGCAAGTTCTACAAAGCAACAATGACAGTTCAATTGAAAGCCAAAAGCACGGGATTTGTCTGGACAAGTGGCACCTGCCTATAATTCTAGCCCTTGGAGAGCAAAGGTTCAGAGGTCAAGGCCACCCTGAGTTCACGCTTAGCAAGATACTGTCTCAGAAATTGAAAAAGACATTGAAGTTAGATTTTTTCAAAATTTTCATTTAATGAATGGCATATATATGACCAGACACAGTTACACGTACACCAGTATAACATCCAGACACAGTTACACATACACCAGTATAACATCCAGACACAGTTACACATACACTAGTATAACATCCAGTGCACAGTTACACTTACACCAGTATAACATCCAGACACAGTTACACGTACACCAGTATAATATCCAGACACAGTTACACGTACACCAGTATAACATCCAGACACAGTTACACATACACCAGTATAACATCCAGTGCAAACACCCCCATGCCTGGTCTTCTTTCTTTGAGGTTATTTTGTCTAAGGCTTCACTTAACAATCAAGAAAGAGACTGAAAATTGTCTTAGAACATATTTAGAAACAAATGTCTTTTTTTTTTTTTTTTTTTTAGAAACAAATGTCTTTTTCTGGCTTCAGAAAAAAATATTTACAATACATAAAAGTAAAGTACACAGAATTGACAGTGAACTTCCATGGGACCACATCCTCATCAGCTATTCCTTATTCTTTCCATACTATTGTTCTAAAAAAAAACAATAATGAAATATCATTACATCATCTAACACGATTCATGTTTTTTGGAGTTTTTTGTTGTTTGGTTACTTTGACTTGTTTGTTTGCTTTGTGTTGTTGTTTGTTTTGTTTTGTTTTGTTCTTGAGAGAGTCTCTCTACGTATTTCTGCCTGTCCTGGAACTCACTATGTAGATGAGGCCAGCTTTGGACTCACAAAGGCAGATCTGCCTGCCTGCCTCTGCCTTCCAAGTGCTAGGATTAAAGGCAGGCACCATCACACCCAGCCCCTAAGTCAGTGTTTAAACCTATAATATCAAAGAATCACTATCTTCAAGAGTCCTCCGCCTGGCTCATTGTTTCTACAGAATCCCTCAATGTCCTAATATGCCTGCCTTAAATATCTTCTTCACCCAGTTGTTTCACTTCCAACTCTGCATCATATTCCAGAGTTAGGATTAAAGGTGTGAGCTACTACTGTTTGATAGTTAGGCCTTGACCTCAACAGAAATACAGAAAAATCTTTGTCTCCTGAGTTATGGGATTAATGGTGTGAGTTACCACTTTGTCAGTCCTGTGCTGGGATTAAAGGTGTGAATTACCACTCTCTGATCCCCATGGTTTGACTGTGGGTGATTATGTTCTCTGATATTCTGGGCTGATTTTATTAAATATAAAATATATCGCCACACCATATGGTTAAACCATATAGATAAGAATTATGGGTTAATTTAAGTACAATAGCTACATAGTAGTATACTTGGCCTACTGGCCCAGCAGTTACTATAATATTAAGCCTCTGAGTCAATTATTTGGGAAGCAGCTGTTGAGTATTTGAGAGTTTCTGGTAGGACAGAAACTTTTTTTTTTTTAAGATTTATTTATTATGTATACAGTATACAGAAGAAGATACCAGATGTCATTGTAGATGGTTGTGAGCCACCATGTGGTTGCTGGGAATTGAACTCAGAACAGTCAGTGCTCTTAACCTCTGAGCCACCTCTCCAGCCCCAGGACAGAAACTTTTGACTATAAAGCCCAGCTGTTTTGTTGTTATTGTTGGAATTTTGTTTTTTGTTAATCTTAAGTCTCTTTTAATCTATAGCTCTGAGTTGTAATTAACAAATTTGAGAATAATAAAACACCATGTAGCCTATTATAATGAACAAAATCATCTAAAACAATCAGTATAGTGTCTGACATAGTGTAAGTACTCTAAATAATGAGACTTTATAATCATCATCACCACAGCATCATGCAGATCCTGAGGCCTTGCGAAATGAGGCAGGAAAACTCTAATGTGAATCCTGATTGCCAACTTGATGAGACTCAGAATCACTATGGAGACAAATCTCTGTGTATGCCAAGAATTACCTAGATTGGATTGATTAAGAAGACACAGCTTATCTTGATGATGGTCCATGCCTTTAATCTCAGCACTCAGGAAGCAGAGACAGGCAGATAGATCTCTGAGTTCAAAACCAGCCTGGTCTACAGAGTGAGTTCTAGAACAGCTGAGGCTACACAGAAAAACCCATCTTCAAAAAAACCCAAAATGAACAAACTAAAAAAACAGTTGCCCTTGAATGAGGTGTGATTCAGCTGAGCATGGGTGTGACTCAGTAGGTAGTTCTGCCAGGCATCCATACAGATAGGACTCTGATAGGTCAACTGCTGGCCAGGGGCAGGCTCAAAGCTCCCAGAGTGTGAGTGAGCAGAAGCTGCAAAGCCTCTAGAGGAGTTGGCTCATTAGCATCACAATTTCACTATTTACAATTTTCTGTTGGTCAGAGAAAGTCACAAGAGTCTGGGAAGTGGAGACGACATTAAAAAATTCTTTTTCTTTATGTTATTCTAAGATTTAGAAAGTATTATTTATGGTCAAGCGTGTGAGCAGATGCCGGGTGTGTGCAGGTTTTCTCAGAGGCCAGAAGAGGGCATCAGGTCCATTAGAGCTGGGGTTGCAGGCCCGTGGGAGTCACGCAACTTGGGGGCCAGGAGCCAATTCAGGTCCTCTGGAGATGCAGGGAGAACTCATCACTCTGAGCCAACTCTCTATCCCCTTCCTCTATTATTATTATTTTTTTTAATGAAACAAGGAATGGTAATGCACCATGTAAATCCCATACTCAAGAAGCTGCAACAGGAAGACTGTCCCAACTTCAGGGCCACATAGGAAATACCAGGCCTCTTAGGGCTACTAGGAAAGACTGAAAACAAGCAGAGAGAGAGAGAGATTTAAATACTAACACCAGGTTTAAATTAAGCCTGGTTGTTTTCCTGCAGGGTTTTGAGCTGACAGACTCCTGAGTACAGCCTGTTTTTTTAAATGTCCCTTTGACCCTTTGAACTTTTCTCTGTTCTCAAGACCTGCTGGAAAGTTAAAAAAGCAGGTCAGATTTGAGTTTTTAATTTGAGACAAGACTTTGTCACCGGTGTTGGGGTGCACATTCACACATCATATCCACTCACTTTCCTTAGACAAGAGATACACAGTCCTAGGGTTCAGGCTCTTTTTGTCTTCATCTGTTGGCTGGATGACTTTGTTACCCAGGTGCTACATAAACGGCCTCTCTGAGCTAGCAGGTTTTCACCCCAGCCTTTGACTCCTGAGTCTGATTGATAAATAGAACTATAGAGACTTAATTAAAAGCTATATTTGATAACAGTGACATAGCTGGTGCCTGCAGAACCAGAATTCCATCAGGCTGCTGCCAGAGAATCAGGCTAGTAAAGCGCAGCCTCTGTGCTGATGGAAAGCTGACTCTCTGTCTCTGTCTCTCTCTGCCTCCCCATCCCTCATTTTCCCATTGTTAGTATTCCAATCTCAAAGACAGCAGCAGAGTTTATGACACCGTTGACTTTTGTCTGTGTAAGGGAACTCTTATGTAAATGAAGACGACTGTAATGTGTTATTATCGACCTCCATCTATGGTGGAGTGGAGTGAGAAAATCCTCAGATTCTGAATTAGTGGGGTCAGAAGGCCAACATGTTTATTTTGGGGAACACAGTTGTGAAATAATGGGTTTATAAAATTTCCAAATATTTTTTTACATTTTTCTCTGTCTCTCTATCTCTACCTTGTCTCTGTCTCAGTCTGTATCTCTGTGTGTTTTCATGCACAGGCTATGGCATGTGTGGTAGTCTGAATACAACTGGCCCCCATAACCTCACAGGGAGTGACATCATTAGGAGGTGTGGCTTTGTTGGAGTGGGTGTGGCCTTGTTGGAGGAAGTGTGTCATTGTGGGGGTGGGCTTTGCTCAGGAATAGTCCAGTATATCAGTTGACTTCCTGTTGCCCACAAGATGTAAAATTCTCAGCTTCCCACACCTGATCTGCCTGCATGCCACCATGCTCCCCATCATAATGGGAACTGAACCTCTGAACTGTCCTGCCTCAGTGAAATGTTTTCCTTTATAAGAGTGGCCGCAGTTGTGATGTCTCTTCACAGCAACAGAACACTGACTAAGACAGCGTGCTTGTGGAAGTCAAAACAAAATGTAAGAGCCAATCCTTTTCCTTCTACCATGTGGATTCTAAGGATCCAGCTCAGGTTGTCAGCCTTGGTGACAGACACCTTTACTCATCCAGCCATCTCCATGGCTTTGGTTTCGGAACATGGGATTTTAATCATGATGTAACAGGGTACATGGCTTCTTTTTTTTTTTTTTTTTTTTTTTTTTGTCCTTTTGAGATGAGGGTCTCTCTACGTATTCCTGGCTGGCCAAAGAATTTATACAGATTCTCTTGTCTTTGCCTCTACCATGCCTGGCCACATGAACGCCTTAGGTTTTGTTGTTTTTGAAGCAGGTCTCTCTTTGTACCTCAGGCTGTCTGTCAGTCACTCTCACCTTCCAGATGCTGGGATTCCAGATGTGTGTTGCCACCCCTCTCCTTGCTCTCTGAACAGTAAAACTTGCATTAACCTCTGGGCTGTCTGAGAAGATTTGGGTCACAAATTGAGGACAACATGCTGACAGAGCTCATTTTTCCTCACCTTAGTTATCCTCCAAGGAAGCTCCCTGGTACTAAATGCACAGTCACTTTCTCCAAGAGAAGCCCAGCCAGCTCACTTCCCGTAGGGGCACTCCTCTGCCATGGATAGGCCCATCAACATATCTGAGAATCTGGGGGACTCTCTGCAGCCACCTTCTCCATAATACCCAAAAGCTGCCTCTCGAAGATCTGCTTGGCTACATGATTGTTTTTGGTTTCCCCAGAGTATTTTGTTGTTACCTGCCCCCCCCATGTTTATTTATGTGCAATGTGTGCCTGAATGCATGCCATGGTGTGCACATGAACAGCTTTCTGGAGGAAGAAAGGAAGGGAGAAAGAGAGAGAGAGAGAAGAGAGAGAGAGAGAGCGCTCTGTCACTTCTGGGGTTCAATCTCGAATCATCAGGTGTTTTAATTTTCTGTTGCTGTGATAAAACACCATGGCCAAGGCCAAGAAGAAAGAGTTTATTTGTAGTTATGGTTCCAGAGGGATAAGAGCTCATCATGGTGGGGAAGCAAAGTAGCATGAGAACAGGAGAAGCAGCTGAGGGCTCACATCTTAAACCACAAGCAGGAAGCAGAAAAAATAAACTCTCAAAGCTTAACTGTAACGACAACTTCCTCCAGCAAGACACCACCTCCTGAGCCTTCCCAGATATGAGCATCAACTTTGGCTCAAGAATCCAAATGTGCACGACACTGAAGACATTTCATTCAAACCACCAACAACAGCCTTAGAGGCAAGCAAGGACCTTTACCTGCTCAGTCATATTGCCAGCTTTCTTAGAGATTATTTTTGTCTTCTGTTGCTAAACAGAACAGCCTTTCTGTATTAGTTACATACTAAAACATGGGGGAGCTGAAGGGCAGGACACATGGACATCTCGTAGGGCAGATGATAAAATATCTGTGATTTACCATGAACCTGTACTCAGCTTGTGTGATGCTGCAAGCGTGTCAGTCAGTTTCAAAGTGAATGCTAAGAATGCTGGCTACCAGTGTGTCTGCGGCACCAAAGGAATGAAGTACAGTCCCTCACAATTATGTGTCTCAAATGCCATTCTGCTAAGAGAAAGGAGGAGGGATGGAAAAGCTTCCGACAGTGGTGTGATTTCATCCCTGTGACATCCTGAGAAAGGCAAAGCTGTGGAGTTGGAAGAACAGCCAGTGACTGCCAGGAGCTGAGCCGTGGGGGATGAGTAATCACTGTGGGACCAAACCATATGAATTTTTGTCAAAACTCAGAATTGTATGTTCAAAAGGATGAATTTTGTCATAGGCAAATTATTTTTTAAATATTTTGAGAACTGATTTCTGCACACAATGCACTGTGAAATAAGGGAGACTATTTGGACTTAGAAGCTAGTTTAGACACTATGTGGCTTAGGAGTCAGGAGGGCTGAGATGTAAGAGCTCATTGGTTAGGAACACTTTCCAGAGGACCTGAGTTTGATTTGAGCATCTATATTACAACCTTCTGTAACTCCCAGTTCCAGGGGATTCCACACAGCTTTGGGCCAGAGAGGGCACACACAGGCAGCACACACACACACACACCATACACACACACACACACAGAGGCAGCATATACACACACACAACATACAACACACACACAGACAGCACATATACACACCATGCACACAACACACATGCAGCACATACACACACACACAACACACACACACAGGCAGCATATACACACACACCACACATACAGCACACACAAATAAAAATGAAATAGTTCTTACAAAGGAAGGAAGGAAGAGATAGAAGGAAAAAAGAAAAGAAAGAATCAAAGCCATGAGGTGGTAGCACATGCCTTTAATCCCAGCTCTCAGGAGGCAGAGGCAGATGGATCTCTGTGAGTTCGAGGCCAGCCTGGTCTACAGAACAAGTTCCAGGACAGCCAAGGCTACACAGAGAAACTCTGTCTTGAAAAACAAAACAACTACAAAAAGAAAGAAAGAATTACATAGTAAGATTTCTGAAGCCACTTAGGTTCCACCGAGAGGGGGGGAGGGGACAGATCTTATAAGATGATCCAGGAAGGTGGACAAAAATCCATCCTGCTGGCTAGATCGGGACATCCCTACTAGAGCTCAGTTAGAGGCCTCTGACTGAGTCTTCGGGTTTCTCTCACCCCCTCCCATTGGGCATCAGTTTGCCTGCATGCAGATATCTTTAGATAGCCTGTCTGTCTAGTAGCCACCCAGCTAGAAAAGCTTTTCCAATGGCACTTTTCTTTAAAAATCCATATACAAACATGGGTGAGTTGTTAATGGCTTATGCATTGGAGTGTTCAGGGGCACCGTAGGGATGCCTGCAAATCACCTTAAAATAAATCCAAACGTTAACAAAATGGATGGATGGACAGATGGAAGGTTAAGTAGATAGATGTGTGATAAAATAAGTATTTGTGCAGTGTGTAATGGCATTTTAGACAATAATGGTCCATATATCCAGTGGGGGGACCGCGACACCATAAGGAAACTGAAGAATTTCTGACAGATTGTGGCATTATAGTGCCCTCACATGTCCATGTGTACTGTGGGTCCCAGCAGCAGCTTTGGATGTCTTGTGTTTATTTCCTGTCTTGTCACATCTACAGCCTAAAGTGGCTTACGCTCTGGGTTTGTGCAAGCGAACACTAGGAAATTCACACAACGAGAAAGTCATCTAATACTGCATGTCTCAGGATTGTCCCCATGGTGAGGTAGCCTGGGGCTGTACATCAACCCTCAGTGTAGAACCATGACCTGTGGATCTCAGACCGGTGGGCAGACACAGAGGGACATCTGCATCACTGGAAACTTCTCCAAATGTCTGCTGTCAGCTAGAAGCCTTGAAGTGGACATTCTGGGACCGCAGTGCAGCCTGTGTTTTAACAGTCTCTCTGGGTGACTCTGTTACTAGCTGAAATTAAAGTGCTATTGGCATACCTGCATGGCAGACAACCCTGAAGAGCGGTCTGCTGGCAAATGGGTGTTCCTTCTAAAGCCCTTCCACATTTCCAGAGCACAGAGTTCGGGAGGGAGGGCTCATCTGGCACTGGCAGGGGTGGAACGTTACACGTGTGCCTATGGCTTGTCCTTCTATTGTCCTTGTTCCGTCGTGTCCGGTCCGTGTCATTGTCCATCCCCCCTTTCCCCCTCTACCTACCCCCCCCACGCACAATTACACTCTCTGATAAGCAGACAGGATTTATTTGATAGAATAGCATCTTGCTATTTGGTGGTACAAGTTGCAGAAGTGGGATCCCACTGGAAATTTAAGATCTCTAAGCACTAACTGATCAAAAACAACGAGAAAGTATCCTCATTTACAAGAACAAGAGTTCGGAAGCCTGCAGCCTTTGAATTTTAGAGTCTGGCTTGAAGCTAGAGGATTATGTGGTCCAGAGGTCAGTCTTTGCTGGAATGTTGTTTCCGCCACAAAGTTACAGGCACAACAACTCTAAGGACAGAGAGCTAGAACTTCTCTGAGCTTTATCAACCAATTTATGCTTGCTTGCTAATAGATAGCTAGTTAAAGGAGCGGTTCTCAACCTGTGAGTCAAAAGACCTTCTCCCATGGATGGTATTTCAGATATCCTGAATATCAGATATTCACGTTATTAATTGTAACAGTAGTAACATTACAGCTATGAAGTAGCAACGAAAATAATTTTATGGTTGGGGTCACCACATTGTAAGTGTAGCAGCATTAGTAAGGTTGAGACCCACTGGTAAAGCCTGGAAGTGGAGCCTGATGGCAGAGTACACACTTAGCCGACACAAGACCTTGGGTTCCGTTCCTAGCACACACACACACACACACACACACACACACACACACACACACACACACATACACACGCCCATGCCCGAACTCAGTCTCAGTGTGAATCTGAAGTTGGGCTAACATCGCCTTTTGCTAGGCATACTTCAGAATTCTTCCTTTGGTAGCTGCCATCATCTGCCAACATGAACCTAGGAATGGAATGTGATCGAGGTCTCTGCGTTAGTTACAGCATCATGGCAACAGATTATTTCACAGCTAGATATTTTTGGAACGTTTATGTGGTTTGACCAGAAATTCATCAGTGTCCTGACACTAGTTTTAAAACTCTTTAAGGGTTTTCTGGAGCAGCACAAGGCGTTTGTGGTTTCTAGTTAGGATTCGTTATCGATGATTGTGTTACTTCAGTCAGTGTTTTACTGTGACAACACATGGTGACCAAGGCAGCTTACAAAAGAAAGTGTTTAACCGACTTAGAGTTTCAGAGTGATCCCATCTTGATTGGCAAGCAAGAGGCAGAGACAACGGGGGAGGGGGGATTGTTGAGACTCTTGAAACCCAGAAGAGCAGTGACACACCCCCTCCAATAGACCACACCTCCTGATCCTTCCCAAACATTCCCACCAACCCGGGATGACCAAGCATTTGAACCTATGAGCCAGTGGGTGCATCTCATTCACACCACTGCACTAAGCATCTCCTTTGCAACCAAATTCTGAAAAATGTTTACAGATTACCCTAGGAAGCTCATACCCTGTGAAAGGAAAGGCAGTAATAATGTAGGGCATATTGTGATTGCTCCCCAACAAGTACAGACCCTACACCTTCTTAGCCCAGGCTAGTTCTGTGTGGAGTTGAGAGGGTTGCTGTTAACTATCAGTTTGACAGAGTTGGAATCACCTGGGAGATGGGCTCTGGACATGCCTGAGGGTCTTGATCTTGATTACATTCATCGAAGTGGGATGCATGCGCTGCAGGTGGTACCGTTCACTCCCTAGGCAGGGGACTGTGGGCTGTATTAGAGTGAGACAAGCACTAGTGAATGTCTTTAATACTAGTACTTGGGAGGCCGAGGTGGGCAGACCTCTGAGAGAGAGAGAGAGAGAGAGAGAGAGAGAGAGAATGTTAGTTACGCACTATCATATGCACCGACTGCTTCACACTCCCATCATTAATTTCTTGCATTTGTGGACAGGACACTGGAACTGGGGGCTAAAATAAACCCTTTGACTTTCAGTTGCTTTGGTCAGAGTATTCATCAGAGCAGGGACAGAGACTAAGACAGTGTCAGCCTGAGTCCAGGGCTTGGGGTTTTTATTACCTTCCTCTCTCCTTCCCTCCCTCCTTCCCTCTTCCCTCTCTCTTTCCTCCCTCCCTCCCTCACTCCTTCTTTCCTTCCCTCTCTCTTTATTTTCTTCCTTCCACCCCCTATTTGTTTATTTGCTTTTTTATTTATTTTCTTTTAATGTGGGAGTCTCATTGTGTTACTAAAGCTGGTTTTGAACTCCTTGGCTCTAGAGGCGTTCTTCCTCAGTCTCTGGAGACACAGGGGTCCACCTGAGATGGTCTTAAGTCCCAAATGGATAGAACCCAAGTGGCTAATTGGTGAAAGCTCCATCTTTATTTTATCTCACTTCTCATTAAAATTGACTTTCTCTTCGGCGCAACTATAGCGTGACCCTGGCAGTTCCAGTGACCCGCCCTGCCCATTGAAATTCTAGGTTATCTCACATGACATTGCAACAACTCTCATTGCCATTCCTAGAATGCCACGGATTGCTACTGCAGAATGTTGGACATGTCAGACCTGCCATCAGAGCCTGATACATCACCTGTGTGTATACACAATTGCATGACCAGACCATGTGGCCTTTCAGTAAAACCGGCTCCTCTTATGATAATATTGTTTAATTTAATTTAATTTTTTAAAATTTCACATTGGGGGAGGGGGGCCAAGAACCTAGGCTAGTATGGGAATATATGCAGCCCAGGCAGGGTTCTGTGCCCATTCTCTTGCCACAGCTTCTCCAGTGCTGAGATTACAGGTATGTGCCATCATATTAGCTAAAACTTTCTCATAAGTTATCATTATTATTAGTTTCTTGTTGTTATTCAGAGCTGGGGAGTTGAACCTACAACTTGACATATGGCAGACAAGTGTTCTATTCCTATGCCCAGTCTCATTTGGAAAACACTGTGATGAGATTTCACCAACTAAGCGGGCTGTTAGAGATCATGGCTCAAAATAGGGTCCAGACTGAGACTCCCCTGAGATTTCCTCAGGAACATGGACATGCTAGAAACCACTCCTGAGTCCTTGCTCGTCAGACTTTGCATTATTCTGAAGTCGAAGGGACTGAAGAAAGGGGTTCCTGAGAGCAGCTTGGCAGAAAACAGCTCTTGCTGGAAGAGTCAGGCCGGAAGAGGAGGCATCTGGCCTAGTCCTCCTTTGTCACCTCCTCGATGTTCTGCAAACCTCCCATCTGGGTCTGGTGACTTGCTAATATTTCATTACATGCTTTGCTATGAAAAACAATCTTCAGATTGCTTGGTTTTGAGCTGAGCCTCGGTGTTTTTGCTGGTATAAAAACAAAAGTAGATTTATTGCAAATGTATTGCATAGTTTTCAGTGAAGCTCAGTCTTGGCCCATTGTATAGAAAGTCACGGTAAATATCTCTTGGTTTGGCTGCTGTAAAACTAACTAGCAGCTGTTCCAAGCTCAAGATGAGCAGTGTGTTTAAAAAGGAAGACGAACGGGGCTGGAGAGATGGCTCAGTGGTTAAGAGCAGGGGTTGATCTTCTTGAGGACCCAGGTTCAATTCCCAGCACCCATGTGGCTTCACACAATTGCTTGTAATTCCAGTTCCAAGGGATCCAACACCCATCAAAAAATCCACCAGTGCACATAAAAAAGAAAAAAGAAAAAAAGAAGGAGGAGGAGGAAGTGAATGAAGTAACATCTCTGAAGACTTCATTCAAGTCACTAGCTTTATATTAAAAGGTAACTTCTGGGGGCTGGAGAGATGGCTCAGCGGTTAAGAGCACCGTCTGCTCTTCCAGAGGACCCGGGTTCGATTCCCAGCACCCACATGGCAGCTAACAACTGTCTGTAGTTCCAGTTCCAGGCAAACACCAAGACAAATAAATAAAAATAAAGTTTAAAAAAAAAAAAAAAGGTAACTTCTGGTTGCCATGTCCTAACTATGGTTTGTTTGTTTACTTTTCTTTCTTTTCTTAATAAAAGTGTTAAAATGCTTACTATAGGTTGTTAACTTGTTTTCCCCTTTTTATTGAAAATATTTTTTCATACCAGTATATTGGAATTCCAGTTTTCCTTCCCCCATTCCCTCCCAGATTCGGCTCCCACCCATCCAACGCCATGGCCATGCCTTTTCTCTTTCTTTAGAAAGCAAGCATGCAAAAAGAAAAGAAAATACACAACACACACACCAAAATACAAATCCAGAAGCCATAATATATAAAGATAAAAGGTGTAAGATTAAAAAATACTCAGCCAGGCAGCGGTGGCACATGCCTTTAATCCCAGCACTCTGGAGGCAGAGGCAGAAGGATCTCTGTGAGTTTGAGGCCAGCCTGGTCTACAAACCTGTTACACAGAAAAGCCTTGTGTGTAGAATGGTGGGGTGTAATAAAAGCCCAAACAAAACAGCATGAGATAAAAAATAAATCTCTAAAAATATTATTATTGAGGTCATTTTGTGTTGGCCATCTACTGTTGGGCATGGGGCCTACCCCTAAGTGTGGTTTATAAACCCAGTGAAGGGGCTGGAGAGATGGCTCAGCGGTTAAGAGCACCGTCTGCTCTTCCAGAGGACCCGGGTTCGATTCCCAGCACCCATATGGCAGCTAACAACTGTCTGTAGTTCCAGTTCCAGGCAAACACCAAGGCAAATAAATAAAATAAATAAATAAAGTTTTAAAAAAAAATAAATAAATAAACCCAGTGAAATGCCATTGGAAAAAACCCTGATTTTTTTCCTATGCAAGTGGTTGTCAATTACAGACAGTTTCCTGGTTAGCGATGGGAGCTTGTCTTGACATCCCCGACACAGTGCTGGGACCCAGCTGGCTTGAACCTGTGCAGACCTTGTGCCTGCTCTCACGGTCTCTGTGCATCAGGCCTGTTGTGTGTGGAGGACACTGATGGAATCCTCCATTTTTTCTGGCTCTGAGAGCATCACCCTCCTCTCCACAGAGCTCCTTCAGTCCCCAGGAGAAGGGTTTAGTGAAGACAATTCACCTAAGAGTCCACTAAGCGTTCCAAAGTCTCTCACTCTCCACATATTGTCTAGTTGTGAGTCTGTTTCCATCTATTGCGGGAGGAAACTTATCTGATGAAATCTGAGCAAGACACTGATTTGAGTATAGCAGAATATTTCACAAATTCTATTTAGTATTATTAATAAAGACCTGGATCCAGATATTGGGAAAAAGCTGAAATAGCAGAGAGACAGAAGCCACTTCCATTTCTCACCCAGTCAACTCCTCAGGCTGTAAAAAGACAACACCAATATACTTCAGAGAAGAAGATGGGCATTAAAGAAACTCCATATGGAGTCGACTTTGTTTGTGGTAAAAGTTAGCCTTTGGGGGCTGGAGAGATGGCTCAGTGGTTAACAGCACTGATTGTTCTTCCAGAGGACCTGAGCTCGATGACCAGCATCCACATGGCAACTAACAGCTGTCTGTAATTCCAAGATCTGACACCCTTACACAGTTATACATATAGGCAAAACACCAATTCACATAAAATAAAAATAAATATTAAAGAAAAGTTAGCCTTTGGGCAAGACTGACAGTATGATCTCCAAAATGGAGAAACAGAACACAAAATAAAGAACTGCTGAACATTGCTGAGACAAAGTAAGAAAGTCTTTAAGAATATCCTGTTTCACAGTTAAGTCTTTCAGATGGGCTAGGTCTGTAGTCAAAGATGGATGCCCAAACACTGCAGTGGAACCTTGGGTGACTGTCCAGGCAGCCAGCTGTTTCTGTCATTTTCGCATTCTTTGGAAGTCATTTGCTTGCACTTTCTATTTACACAGTTAATATTATTTCCTTCTTGTGTCTCTGAAGGAGTTGAAGACTAGATAGTTATAGTTTTCCTAGTTACAGATTCAGAAAAGAAACTCACTAATAGGTTTAAAGTACATAAGTTTGTGAGACATCAAAAGATAGTTTCAGGCTAATAATACAAGTTAGATAGAAAGTAAATTCGGTACAATTCTTTTGGGCTCACCAAAAAAGGGTAAATAATGGAACATTCTCTCTGAATTTGACAGTTGTTAATGGACTAGACATTATTGATGCAATCATTGCTTGTATATATTGTATATAGTTATTGTACTTATTGTATATAGTTTTTTATGTTAGTTACCACCTTTTTTACTTTTGACATAAAAGGGGATATGTAGT
Organism: Sigmodon hispidus; assembly: GCA_004025045.1. Classification (NCBI taxonomy): domain Eukaryota; kingdom Metazoa; phylum Chordata; class Mammalia; order Rodentia; family Cricetidae; genus Sigmodon; species Sigmodon hispidus. Next base: position 106,805 of record PVIH01004458.1, read on the forward strand.
GATATATTGTATATTTAATAAAAAAAAATAATAGGGGCTGGAGAGATGGCTCAGTGGTTAAGAGCACTGGCTGCTCTTCCAGAGGACCAGGGTTCAAATCCTAGCACCCATATGACAGCTTACAAGTGTCTGTAACTCTAGTTCCAGGGCATTCAATACCCTCACATGCAGGCAAAACATGTAAAATAAAAATAAATAATAAAAGTTTAAAGAATAGCCTGAAATGTCAGAGGACAGAGCTGCTCACAGAGCCAAGTGATGAAGGTCAAAGAGTAGTGACCTGAAACTTTAATCCCAGCACTCAGGAGACAGAGATCCTTTGGATCTCTGTGAGTTCAAGGCCAAACAGAACCAGGTAGTGGTGGCACATGACTTTAATTTAAACCAGGAATTGAGATAACTGGGTGGGGAAAGAAAGATAAGGCAGGAGAAGGCAGAAGTTCTTCCCTTTGCTGGCAACCCTTTTGCTTTCCTCTTGATTGAGAACTGAAGGCATTGAATTTGAGAATTCCTAGACCTACCTACCCCATTATGGCCTGAGGAGTTATCCAGGTGAGAACTGGCTCTGTTTCTCTGATATTTCAGCTTTCCCTCATAATCTGGCTCTGGGTTTTTATTAATAATTCCAAATAGAATTTGTGCAACAAATGACATTCCAACGTTGTGTATATACATCCACATAAAGCCCAAGAAAGCTTGAAAGAGTTCTAGAACACAGAATCAAAGCAAAAAGCAGCTTTCTAATTGTGTTTTTCAAGTGGGCCGTGGTACAGAATGGCATATGGGTTTTAGCTACAGCATCGCTGGTTAGCACAGAAGCCTAAGTACAAGCACGAGCTGCATATATCTGATTTAGTTACTGTTCATACAGACAAAAAGGGAACAGAGTAAAACACAGCTTCTTGGTAGCAGCATTTTCTCAGCAGCCTTTGTTTGTTGCTGGTGGGCAGAGGCAAGACTCCTCTAAAAGAGGCTTCCTGACTCAGTGTTAGTGGCAAAACTGCTAGGCCCTTTTAAGAAGTCCTGCTGCCAAACACTTACAGAGGCTTATGAGCAGCAGGCACCAGTGCTCTACTTGGTGGCAATGTGGACCCTAAAATTCCCCAGAGTTGGGGTTATAAATGTGACTCCTGCTAGTACCTTTGCCATGAAGCTAAGCTCTCACAGACCAAGAAGCTGGGTGGAGTTATCCACCATAGCTGAGGTTTTAATTCTATTCACAAAGCTTCAATCCTAGTCATGCCTTTCAACAGATTAAAGGCTCTTATGGTCAGAAGAAGATAGAGATATACAGTAAAGACAGATTCAGATGGAAAAAAACCTCTAAACAGTATAAAATATGTGTTTATAAATATACATAAGCTTGAGAGAGAAAAGAAAACAAAGTTCTTAAAAAAGAAAGAGTTAAAACAAAAAAAAATAGGCTACATAAAGAGGGAACATTCATGGAAAGTCTGGATACTATATGTTATTGTGTTGTATTTGAGTTTTTTGATTGTAGAGAAAATAGTAAGAGCTGCTAAAAGATATTTGGTTATAAATGTTGCTAGATTAACCCAACCTATATATTTTGGAAATGAATTGACTTCAAAATGTATGTTACTTTTGAGAAGAGGTCATGCTTTTGTTTCCACAGAAAACGAGAGAGAGGTTATAGATTCATTCTGGGTTAAAGAAAATGAAGGTTGATCCAGAAAGACCACCTGAAAAAGAAAGATCCCATTCTAATGGGAATAGATGGCCCAGATGATCCAACATTTCAAGCATCTCTATTGCAGTTACCTCTGAGTTCTGCTTCTAGAACAGCTTTAAAGCTGCTGGCTGAGATGATCCAGCTTCACAGACTACTCCACTAAGGACTTGCCCATAATCCTAAATTTTCTTTGAGTCCCCATATGATTACCAGTACCCCCAATCATCAGGAAATAGCCTAGAGAACTATACCCACATTCCCAAAAAATGAATTATAAATCTTTGTCTTTGTTTAGAGTGTTGGTTACAAGTTTTATGGATAATGGTCAGAAAAAAGCTATATAAACAAGATTATATTGGGGGTTCTTGTTTTAAAAAGAAAAAAGGGGAAATGTGGGGTAATGCTCTTATACACTGTAAAGATTTGTTATTCATGTTGGTTTAATAAAATGCTGATTGGTCATAGATAGGCATAAAGTAGAGGTGGGGCAATCAGACTAGAATTCTGGGAAGAGGAAAGGCAGAGCAGAAGATGCCAGTCAGACACAGAGGAAACAATATGAGAATGATGGACTGAGAAAAGGTACTAAAACACATGGCTAAACATAGATAAGAATTATGGATTAACTTAAAGTGTAAGAGCTGGTTAGTAATATGTTTGAGCTACTGGCCCAGCAGTTAGCATAATATTAAGCCTCTGAGTTAATTATTTTATAAATGGCTGTGGGACTGTGGGTGGAAGAAATTTGTCAGAACTTGGGGCTAGACAGGACTGAGAAACTTCCAACTACAGCAAAATGTTATTAGGAGTCATTTTTTCGCTTTGTGTCTTTAGCAGAACAATAGTATTTTGGTTTTCTTTAGGCCTGTGGTCTATCTAGCCTCAGGTTATTGGACACAGGAATAATAACAGGTATAGGTTCCATCTTAACTCCAATCTGATAGTGGTTGGTTACTACAATATTTGTGCCAATACAGTACCAACATCTCATACATTGCATACATACAATCACCATTGTAGATTGCAGAGTTTGTAGTTGGGTTGGTTTACCTTTCTCCTCTGGCAGTATTCAGAGTACCTTCCATGACTAGAAACACTAGTCAGTAGAGATGAAGCCTCTAGTTATGACATTTGTGTTTAGTGAGATATGAGCTATATAAGTGTTGTCTCCAGAAATAGGGCCTTCCCACCAGGTTGTAGAGAGAGTATAGACTTGATAACAGTCTGCAAAGTTTTGGGAATTCTATGGGGTCCCTTTGGTCTACAGCTCAACAAGATCGAACACATTCTAGGTAACTGGAGGTTTTACTTGGTAGCATAAGATGTCTAATTGGGCCATCATCTCCCCTACAATTTGATGACTCCACTTAGATTCCTTTTGTGTATGTATATAGTTTAGAAAGTTTCTACAGTAATAGGTTTCCATATTTTTTTTTCAAATGCTTTTCATGTTAGTTGACCCTCCCCTTATTCTTTCCTGTATATTCTATTTCCCTTTCTTTGGGAGATCATCCCTTCCCCCAGTTCCTTATTCCATACCTAACCTTTCTGGTTATATAGATTGTATCATGACTATCAAAGACTTAAGTGCTAACATCCACATATAAGAGAATATATACAACATCAGTCTTTGTGGTCTGCATTACTTCACCCGAGAAGACTTTTTTCCTAGCTTTATCCACTTATACGTATTTTTTTACAGCTCAATAATATTCCACATTTTCATTATCTCTTTATCAGTTGATAACCATCTAAGCTGTTTCTAGTTTATAGCTATTATGAATAGAGCAGCAATCAATGTGGTTAAACAGTGACTCTGTAGTAGGATGAGGTGTCCTTTTTTGGGTATATATGCCCAATAGTGCTGTAGCTGGATCTTGAGTACATTGGCTCCCAGTTTTCTGAGGAACCACTACACTGATTTTATTCCCACCAGCAATGGATGGGTGTTTCCCTCCCTCCCATATCCTTGCCAGGATGAACTGTTAATTGTCTACTGATCTTGGCCATTCTGACTGGGGTCAGATAGAATCTCAGCGTAGTTATGATTTGTGTGGTATTAGCCCCCATAAGCTCATAGGGAGTGACACTATTAGGACATTGTTGAAATAGGTATGACTTGGTTGGAGGAAGTGTACACAGAAGTGTTTGTACCTCTAGCAATGTCCAAATACTCAGCAGCTGCTTCCCAAATTATCACACAGAGGCTTATATTAATTAGAGGTTCTCAGCTGGTAGCTCAGGCTTACTACTAATTAGCTCTTACACTTAAAATTAATCCATAATTCTTATCTATGTTTAGCCACATGGCTTGGTACCTTTTCTCAGTACAGCATTCCCATCCTGTTCTTTGTATCTGGCTGGTGATTTCTGATCTGCCCTTTCTCTTCCTAGAATTCTTAGTTTGGTTGCCCCGCCTATACTTTCTACCTGGCTACTGGCCAATCAGCATTTTTAAAAACCAGTTTAAGTGACAAATTGTAGTAGGTTGTATTAAATGAGACTCAGAATCAAATATCGAGGGAAGGCTGAAATATCAGAGAGAGGAAGCACCACAGTCAGTTCTCACCCAGCTGTCTTGCAACTTCCTCAGCCTCACCCCTGGTGTCTCCTGCCTGTCACTTCTGCCAGTCGCTTCTGTCTCTGCCTGGTTTCTGCAGCCCTTATATACCCTATCCCATCCAGGTTAGGATTAAAGGCATGTAGCACTGAACTCACAGAAACAGAAGAAGTTCTGTCTCTGGAGTTATGGGATTAAGGGTGTAGGTCACCACTCCCAGCTTTCCCTGTGCTGGGATTAAAGGTGTGTGTGGTTGACTCTCAGCTGTTTATCCTTGTATTCAAGGATGAAGAATTCCCTGAGCTGTCTGCCTAGGATTTCACTGTGTGCTGCCTCTGATATTTCAGGATTTACTAAATATCTAACAAACATCCACAACAAATCTTTACAGTGTGTAAGAAGATAATCTCACAGCAAAGTGTGTCACTGTGAGGGTGGGCTTTGAGGTGCCAATGAGTTCAAGATTCTTCCCCACTTTCACATCTATCAAATTCGTGGCCTGTGGCTGTATGTTGAGGTCTTTTGATCTGTTTGGAGTTAAATTGTACAAAGTGTGATAAATATAGATCTATTTGCATTCTTTTACAGTCATCTAGTTTGACCAGCACTATTTGTTGAAGATATTGCTTTTTAGCCAGTTTGTATTTCTGGCTTTTGTGTAAAAATGGAGGTGTTCATGGTTGTGGGTATTTGTCTGAGTCTTCAATTACATTCATCAGTGTATTAATGTCATGCTATTTTTTTTATTACTATAGCTCTGTACTACAACTTGCAATTGGAGGCGGTGATACCTCCAGTGGTTCATTTATTATTCGGGATTGTTTTTGCTATTCTAATTTTTTTGAATTTCCATATGAAGTTGAAAATTGTCTTTTTAATTTCTGTGAAGAATTGTATTAGAATTTTGATGGGGATAACACTAAATCTGTAGATTGCTTTTGGATAGGGTGGTTCTTTTCTTTTTTTTTAAACTTTATTTATTTATGTATTTATTTATGTATTTATTTATTTATTTATTTGCCTTGTTGTTTAACTGGAACTACAGACAGTTGTGAGCTGCCATGTGGGTGCTGGGAATCGAACCCTGGTCCTCTGGAAGAGCAGACAGTGCTCTTAACCGCTGAGCCAACTCTCCAGCCTCAGGGTGGTTATTTTCATACTATTAAACTAACTTAGCCATGAGCATGGGGGAATCTTGGGAGAATCCTCTGATAACTTCCTCAGTTTCTTTCTTCAGTGTCTTAAAGTTTTTATTATTCAAGCCTTTCACTTGCTTGCTTAGAGTTACTCCAAAATAGTTTAATTTTTTTGAGGCTACTGTGAAAGTTAATGTTACCTTTATTTTTTTCTCAGTTTGTCATTTGTATATAGAAAGTCTATTTATTAATTTTATGCTAATTTTGTATCCTACTACTTTTCTGAAAATGTTTATCAGCTGCAAAATTTTGTACTGGAATTTTTAGGATCACTTATGTATACTATCATATCATCTACAGCTTAGGGTTTTATTGGTGTCAAGAAACACCATGATGGCAGCAATATTTAACTGGGGATGCTTGCAGTTCAGTGGTTTAGTCAAAATGGTGATGGAGCTGGCATTTTCTTTGGGCTTTCAGTCAGCTCCCAGATAAAGACACAGAGACTTGTTGATTATGAATGTTCAGTCTTAGGTTACGTTTGTCCCACTAGCTCTTTTAACCTAATTCAACCTGTTTCTACTCATCTACATTTTGCTTCAGGGATTTTTACTTTTTTTTTTCATTCTGTATGTCCTACTTTCTTGCTTCCTCCATGTCTGTCTGGCTCCTGACATCTCCCTGTCATCTCCTTTTTTTTCTTACTCAAGCCTAAATTCCTTCTCCTACTTACTCTCCTTGCCTGGAGTTCCCACTTATACCTCCGTTCTTGCTAATGGCCATTCACTGTTTTATTAGACCAATCAGGTACCTTAGGCAGGCAAGGTAAAACAGCAACGCATCTTTACATAATTAAACAAATGCAACATATCTTTACATAGTTAAATAAATATTCTGCAAATCACCCTTTACAATAGCTGCAAATAATATTAAATATCTCAGGGTAACTCTAACCAAAAAAATGAAAGACCTGCATGACAAAAAATTTAAGTCATTGAAAAAAGAAATTGAAGAAAATATCAGAAAATAGAAAGATATTCTAATGCTCTTGGATAGCTAGAATCAACATAGTAAAAATGGCAATCTTACCAAAAGCAATCTATAGATTCAATGCAATCCCCATCAAAATCCCAATGCAATTCTTCACAGATCTCAAAAAGAAAAAAAAATACTCAACTTCATATGAAAAAAAAAAAAAAACCTAGACTTTCCCATACAATCCTATTAAATAAAATAACTTCTGGAGGCATCACCATTGCTGACTTCAAATTCTACTATAAAGCTACAGTAATAAAAACAGCTTGGCATTGGCATAAAAACAGACATGTGGATAAATGGAATTGAATTGAAGACCCTGACATTAATCCACACACCTATGAATTTTTGATATGAATTATGATTTTTGATAAAGAAGCAAAAAATATAAATGGAAAAAAGAAAGCATTTTCAGCAAGTGTTGTTGCCATAATTGGATGTTATCATGTAGAAAAATGTAAATAGATCCTTGTCTATCACCCTGCACTAAACTCGAGTCCAAGTAGATCAGAGACTTCAACATAAATCCAGTTATACTGAACCTGATAGAAAACAAAGTGGAAAATAGCCTTGAATGCATTGACACAGCAGACCACTTCCTAAATATAACACCAGTAGCACAGACACTGAGAGCAATGATTAATAAATGGGGCCTCATGAAACTGAAAAGCTTCTGTAAAACAAAGGACATGGTCAATAAAACAAAACAACAGCCTACAGAATGGGAAAAGATCTTTACCAACCCTACATTTGACCAAGGGCTGTTCTCTAAAATATACAAATAACTCAAGAAATTAGAAATAAAAAAAAAAACAAATAACCTAACTTAAAAATGGGGCACAAGAGATATATAGAAAATTTTCAACCAAAGAATCTTAAATGCCTGAAAGACACTTAAGGAAATGCTCAACATCCTTAGCCATCAAGGAAATGCAAATCAAAACAACTCTGAAATACCACCTTATACCTGTCAAAATGGCTAAGATCAAAAACACTAATGACAGTCTATGCTGAAGGGAACATGAAATAAGGGGAACACTCCTCCATTGCTGGTGGAAATGTAAACTTGTACAACCACTTTGGAAATCAGTATGGTGGTTTCTCAGAAAACTGGGGGTCAATCTACCCAATGATCCAGCAATACCACTTTTGGGCATATACCCAAAGTATACACATTCTTACTCCAAGGACATTTGCCTGTGTTCATAGCAGCATTATTTGTATAACCAGAGCCTAGAAACAACCTAGATGCCCCTCAACTGAAGAATGGATTAAAAATATGTGGTACATTTACACAACAAAGTACTACTCAGCAGTTAAAAAAAAATGATATCCTGAAATTTGCAGGTATATGGATGGAACTAGGAAAAAAAAGTCATTTTGAGTGAGGTAACACAGACCCAGAAAGACAAACATGGTATGTACTCACTAAAAAGTGGACTTTAGATGTAAAGTAAAGAATAACAACGTTACAATACACAACACCTGCACAGCTAGGTAACAAGGAGGAACCTAAGAGACATCCATGAACCCCCACCCCCAGGAAGGGGAAGTAGAGAAGATCTCCTGAGTAAATTGGGACCATAAGGGGGAGGTAAGGGTAAGAGGAGGTAGGAAGAGGACATAAGGGAATGAGATGGTTGAGTTGGTGGGAGGTACAAAGAGGGAGAGCAATAAAAGAGATACCTTAATAGAGGGAGCCATTGTGGGGTTAGAGAGAAACCTGGTACTAGGCAAACACTCAAGAACCCAGCCAAAACTCAAGAAATAGTGGAGAGGGTGCCTAACCTGACCTTCCCCTATAATCAAACGGATAACCACCCTGATTGTCATTATAGAACCTTCATCCAGCTACTAATGGAAGCAGATGCAGAGATTTACAGCTAAGCATTAGGTCCAGCTCCCAGTCCACAAGAAGAGAGGGAAAAGAGGCTATATGAGCAAAGGGGTCAAGATCATGATGAGCAAACCCATAGAGACAGCTGACTGGAGCTATTGGATGTACCATACTGCATTAACTCATCCTGGATGTCCTTACCCTCTCTATGAAATGAGAATGGGGGATGGAATGGGAGGAATGACTGGAAAGAGGGAAAAGAGGGGAAACAGTAACGGGTATGTTTTTAAAAATCTTTTAAATAAAAACAATGTAAAAAAGATTATTTATTTATTTATTTATTTAATATAAATACAGTGTTTTGCCTGTATGCCAGAAGAGGAGGCCAGATGTCATTCTAGATGGTTGTGAGCTACCATGTGGTTGCTGGGAATTGAACTCAAGACCTCTGGAAGATCAGCCAGTGCTCTTAACCTCTGAACCATGCCTCTAGACACCCCCATTTTTTTGAGGTGGCCATTAGCTCAGGTAGTGCACCAAACTGAAGGCATGTCCCAAGCCTTGGAATGTCTCCAAGGTAAGTAACCCCAGGAAAACATTTCTTAAGTCCTGGAGGGTTGAAGTGAAGTGTCCGGCTTCTGAATCTGGCTTGAGATCTTGATTTCATGGGGCCTCCAGATGTTAATCTCATAGATTCAAGAAGAAAGACCTTCAACTCAATCATGGTCAAATTAATTAAAGCAAGCTTTTTTATACATGTACAATGGGCTGTCTCTCCCTAAATCAGGGCTCAAGAGATAAGCATTGGGCATGGGGAAGATAGAGGTTTTTACAGTTCAGGAGTACGAGGTTTTCAAATGGAGGATTTGGCAGGCAAATAAGGAGGATTATAGAAACAGAACATAAGTATAACAAGTTGGTTATATCAACCTCCTGAAACAATGATATGGTTGAAAGGTGGTCATAACAACTTGTTGAAACAAACCGATGATTGTCATTTCCTGGAACAAGCAGTACAGAACCATTTGTAGTTAAGGTTACAGGTAGGGTATAACCCAATCCTTGAGAGAAATAATTAGTCATAAACAAGAACAAATATAACTTGGCTTTACTGTAAGATGGCTTTTAAGCTCAAGATGGAGGCAGGCTGGTTTATCAAAAGCCCACCCCAGTGACATGCCTACTCCAACAAGATGAGAACCACCCCTAATCCTTCCCAAATAGTTCCACTGAGGATCAAGAATTCAAACATACAAGCCTATGTGGGCCATTTTCATTTAAACCACTGCAGAGCTATAGATTATGGGATCAAGAGAGGTGGGGAAGGAGGTCTTGCAGACACAGAGAAGGGAAATAATAACAGAACGCACGTAATGTGGAAGCCAAAGGGGGCGACTAAAGGGAATGGACGAGAGTCAGGAGAAAAAAGGAGGGAGGGAGGAAAAATCGCTAAAGCAAAAGTTTATAAAAATGCAAGAATGAAAGCTATTACTTTACATGCTAATGTTAAAGAATTGAAATTTTTAAAAATTCTGGTCATATAAGCCAGACCCAAAAAGAAAAAATACAGCATTTTTTCTCATATGTAGAATGTAGATTTAGGGACTGGAGAGATGGCTCAGCGGTTAAGAGCGCCGTCTGCTCTTCCAGAGGACCCGGGTTCGATTCCCAGCACCCACATGGCAGCTAACAACTGTCTGTAGTTCCAGTTCCAGGCAAACACTAAGGCAAATAATTAAATTTAAAAAAAAAAGAATTGCAATGTCATCTTGGTGAATTTAAAAAAAAATGTAGATTTAAAAGACAATGAAAGTAGAAAAGCAATGTTAGGTTAGGTCAGAGGGAGATTAGTAAATACACACATGTAATTGAATGAGCTTTTAAAAAGATCCAGCTTCCACATAAGATGGCATACTAGAGGCTTCCTCTGTGAGAGCTGGTGAAGGAACAGATCTAAATAAGAAAATAAATGGACTTGATCCCAAATAGAGAAGTAGAGAAAAGATTCCAAAACGCACAAAGACGATAAAAGGTACAGCAGAAACTAAGATGTACCATGTAGAGAAACAAAGAGAACATGGTCTCAATTATTCAATTCCTTGTGTGGGGAAGGGGACTCAGAAGTCATTTCCAAAACTGGGACAGTCCTGCCTTCTGGAAGAGCCCACAGCCCTCAAAACCCTCAAGTCCAGTTGTGGGTTTTTGGTAAGACAATGATGCGGGTAAGAAGAAAAAGCCCATTCGGTCATATATGCGTCTGAGGGCGGTGGCCAGGCACCATCCTGAGAGAGACTGTTGCTAACAGCTGAGCTACCTCAGAACAGGAAAGATCTACAGATGAGAAAGCCTCAGTCTGACCTGCTGTGCCCACAGGTGAGGGAGGGCCCAGAGAGGAGGCTGTTAATGTAGGATATCTTTCTTTTTTTTTTTTTTCCTTTTTAAACTTTATTTATTTATTTATTTATTTGCCTTGGTGTTTGCCTGGAACTGGAACTACAGACAGTTGTTAGCTGCCATGTGGGTGCTGGGTATCGAACCCGGGTCCTCTGGAAGAGCAGACGGTGCTCTTAACCGCTGAGCCATCTCTCCAGCCCCCGTGGGATATCTTTCTATATGTTGTGAATTATCATTGGATGATAAAGGACCTGTTTTGACCTATGGCAAGGCATCTTAAAAGCAGGCAGGAAATCTGGGCATCGGTACTGGGGAAGGAGGGCGGAGTCAGACAGAGAAGCAACGCAGCCCCTAAGAGGGCAAGATGTAAAAACACAGGTAAGCCACCAGCCACATGGCAGGACAGATGAATGGAAATGAGTTAAGATGAGAGAACTAGCTAGCAATAGCCTGAGCCATAGGCTGAATAGCATGTAATTAATCTAAGCATCTGAGTCATTTTTTAGGTGCCAAGCAGTGGCAGGCAGGTATGGACTGTGGGGCTAGTCAGAGCCAAAAACTTCCTCAGGCTGTGGAAAGCAGAAGGGGTTGACTGACAAGCCTAAGGATTCAGATGGCAGAAGCCAGGTTTGTCTGGGAAGTATATGAGGAGGGATAGATAGCCTGCCTCAGAAGGCTGGAACAGATCTCATCAGCTATAGTGAGTCTGATATAGCCCTGAGCCTCAGGCTAAGTGGATGGACCAAATTCTGGAACCAAATATCTGCCACTTCCTACAGAAAAGCCTGTGGATTTTGGAGTTCCAGGGTTATCCGTGTGACTTGCTCTCTGACAGTGGCATCTCTCCGACAGTGTGACCAATATCCAAGGACAAAGTCAAGTCCTCAGCCTGTACCAATCTTAGTGTTGCAGCTGCTTCCCGAGTTCTGAACACACACGAAGACATCCCTCATCTGGATGGGTCCAGTGTGGCGGTGGGGTGGGAGTGGAGGGTGTGTGATCAATACTAGGCTAAGCGTGGCTGGAAGAGGCCCCTGAAATGCAGAAAATGAACGCTTGGAAAACAGTTCTGACTTCCTCAGACACTCAACAACAGCCACAGGCAAGGCAAGAGTCCACAGCTTCACTGACGGTTAACCAGCAGACTCCATTCATTCGTTTGTCTGAGGTAGGGTCTCGCCATGTCGCTCTGGTTGGCCTGGAACTTGCTAGATAGCCCAGGCTGGCCTCATTTTCCTAGTGATCAGCCCGCCTCTGCCTTCCAGGTGCTGCAGTTAAGGGGTGCAGCCTTTATGCCTGGCTTTTGGCCACCAGTCTCCAGGTTTTGAGGACCCAAAGCGACTTCTTGGTGATTCCTCCCCTACATCCATTTAGTAGAATTTTTACCACATTGTATTTTTTTTTAAACATTTAAAAATATCTATTTGTTATTTTCTCCCATATATTAACCTAATTTAGATGCATTTTTTAAACCAATAGTTTTTATTTTTCTTGGTTTTACTTTTACATTTCTTTCCTCCTGTGCGCACCAAATGCATTTAATAGTATTTTGAGTTTCCTTTATTGACTTTTAAAAAATAGCCTTCAATTTGTATTTTTTTTAAAAAAATTTCTTTTACACTTTAAAAACATTTTTTTGTTTCGTGTGTGTGTGTGTGTGTGTGTGTGTGTGTGTGTGTGTGCGTGTGTGTGTGTTACTTTTGCTTTTGAGACAGTTTCTCTGTGTAGTCCTGGTTGTCCTGGAACTTGCTCTGTAGACCAGGATAGCCTCAAATTCAAAGATCAGCCTGTCTCTGCCTCCTGAGTGCTGGGCTTAAAGGCATCTGCCACTACCACCCAATGAAGATAACTTGTTTTGTTTTGTTTTTTTTTTTTTTAACTATTTGAAAATGTTTCATTTTTCTGATTTTTTTCTCTTCTGATTTCTCCCGTTCTCCTCCATGGTTTCTCCTGTCTGAATCTTCTTTTTTTTTTTTTTTTTTTTTTTTTTTTTTTTTTTTTTTTTTTTTTTTTTTTTTTTTTTTTTTTTTTTTTTTTTTTTTTTTTTTTTTTTTTTTTTTTTTTTTTTTTTTTTTTTTTTTTTTTTTTTATCTATTTGCACTCACTCCTTTCTTAAATTCCCTGTTCTTGTCCCCTCTCTTTACCTATTTACTATTCCAAACTTTCAATTATTTTTGTTATTTTGCTTGCTTCTTTGTTTTTTGTTTTGTTTAATTTTGTTTTGTTTTGTTTGAGACAGGGTTTTTCTGTGTAGCGTTGGAGCCTGTCCTAGAGATTAGAGTTTGCTTTATAGACCAGGCTGGCCCTCTGCCTCATGAGCACCGAGGTTAAAGTTATGTGCCAGCACTGCCTGGATTTCAATTTTTTTTTTTTGTAACATCTTGCCATTTTCAGACTTGGTGACATGTAGCAAGCAATTAAAGTCATTACAGTATCTATTTATTGACTGGGTGACCTTGTCTACCAGTTTTAAATTTGTAGTTCTTTATATAACCTGCATATTGATCCCCATCTGATGTGTAGTGGGCAAAGATCCCCCCATTCTAGAGGCCATCTCTTCATCCCGCTGAATGGATCCTTCACTTTACATTTTCCGTGACCCCATGTCCAGTGGTCTCAACCTGTGAGTTGTGACCTCTTTGGGGAATCAAATGGCCCTTTCACAGTAGTTGCCTAGGACCATCAGAAAACAGGTATTTCTATTATGTTTTTGCTTGTTTGTTTGAGACAGAGTTTCTCTTTGTAGCCCAGGCTGCCCTGGAACTCATTTATTAGACCAGGATGGCCTTGAACTCAGAGATCCACCTGCCTTTGCCTCCTGAGTGCTGGGGTTAAAAGTGGGTTACCACCACTGCCTGGCTTACATTATGATTTTTAAAGTGACAAACTTACAGTTATGAAATAGCAAGGAAAATAATTTTTATGGTAGAAGGTCACCACAACTTGAAGAACTGTATTCAATAAAGGGTCATAGCATTAGGAAGGCGAAAACCTCTGCTCCAGTTCCATGTGTTGACATCTGGAGTCCCGGCTTCCCAAACACCACTTGTTACAGAAGCTTTTTGCTCCACTACTTGATTTGATACTTTTTGATACAAAGCCAGGTAGGTTCCTTTGACTTATGGTGGTTTTCTTCCATTCCGTCGGCTCTTTGGTAGCCATTGGGATAGATACTGTGGCGTGCCCAGCAATGATCTTTCTATTCATTGCTTTTGCTACTTGGGACCTTTTTACGTTTTAGTGTTTTTATGATTTTGTTTTTTAAAGAATGTTATTGGATTTTGGTAGGATTTGGGTTGACTATGTGAATCACTTTCAGCAATATAATCATTTTCATGATATTCCTTTCCTTCTCTTTCTTTTCTCAAAGTTGTTGTGAATGGGATGTTTCCTCTGGCTTCTTGGTGAGTCTGTTATTGGTGTACAGGAAAGGTTCTAGCTGTAATGCTTCTTTTTCATACCGCCACTTTCAGGAAAGTGTTCTTTAGGTCTGAGAGTATTCCAGTAGAGTTTTTAGAGTATGGGATCATGTCATTCTCAAATAGGGATAATTTCATTTCTCCCTTTCCTATTTATATTCCTTTGGTTTCTTTCTCTATAGTCTTTGGACACTATCATAGCAAATGTGGAGAGACTCAGCACCATGCCTCACACAGAATTTGAGAGGAAATGTCATTTCCCCATTAGATAGCATCACTCTGACATCTCTCACCCTCTTACAGAGTCACGTCTCTCCTCCTCATTTCTTCAGGGCTTTGATTATGAAGGGATGTTGAACCTGTAGAAGGTATTTTGTGCATCACCAGGACCCATGTCTGAGGCTTTCCTGCTGCTTCTTCTTCTTCTACAAGTTTTATAGTTTCAGGACTTACATATGTTTTGGAACTACTTTGAGTCCATTTTTCTGTATGATAGAAGATAAGTGATTGTCAGAGTTAGCTTCAGTCATCGCCTTGACACATCTAAGAAGCAGCAGCTCAATTGCGGAACTGAGCTCATTGGATTGGCCTGTGACTTTGTCTGTGAGGCTTTTCTTCTTTCTTTATCATTAATTTTATTTTGTATTTTTTTGTATATCTAGGAGACTTACTTTTTATTTATAAAATAAAGTATTTTTATCCATGTAACCCCTTGCTCCCCCTCCATCCACTAATTTATTTTTTATAATAAGATTATTTTTATTTAACTTCTATATGCTATATTTTTGATAATATCATTTTTCCTTTCTCAACTCCCATCTCTTACCCATCCGACTTTATATTCTCTTTCTTTGTCTCTCTCTAAAAATAAATTAAAGCATCAACAACAAAAGAGACAAAATTTTAAAACCCAATAAGAAAAATGCCAAAACAAAATAGGACAAAGAGTTCACAAAGAATCACCATGAAGTCTGCTTTGTGTTGTCCAACGACTCCTAGGCATGGGATGTGGTTGATACACCAGTGACATCCATTTGATTGGTACGTATTCCTGCCAGGTATCAATTTGTAAATAGCTTCTTGGTTAGGGTGGAACTTTGTATCTACTTCCCCTTCTCAGAGCTGAGAGTTTGTCTGGTTTGAACCTGTACAGATCTCATGTGGTTTCTTACTCTCTGGGTTCATATGTACATCAATCCTGTTGTCTTTGGAGTCATCCACTGCCTCTGGTTCTTAAAATCTTTCCACCTCCTTTGGGGCATTTTATTCTTTGCTAATTGATGTACAAGGGCCAGGCCTAATGAGGGAGATGATCCTGGGCTGTGTAAGGTAGCTGAACAAGCCAGTAGGCACTATTCCTCCATCCATGGTCTCTACTTGAATTCTGGCTTCAGCTTTTCTCAAAGAAGAACTGTAACCTGCCAGCCAAACAAATGCCCTTCTTCCCCCAGGTTGGTATTGGTCAGTGTTTATTACAGTAAGAGAGAAGCAAACGAGGTCAGCATTCAATCCCATTGTTCTGCAAGTTCTTAGAACATCATTTGTTGATCCCACTCCACCTATAGGAACATCTGACTCATCTTGAGTGAGCGGGGACAAAACTGGATTTGCCAGGAGTGGAGACTGAACTAAGCATTATTGGATCAGTGGGACCATGGGACTGTCTGCAGCCTGCCCAGGGAGGGGATGGGGAGTTGTGGAGAAGAAAAAAATGACCTGATGTGGCGGGAGGGGGAAGGGACCTTGAATGGGGATATACAGGGATAGAAAAAAAAAAATCCAGAGGGAAGGCTGAACACAAAGTAATTTTATGTGTAGCAAATTATTTGCATTATCACCCTTGATAAGTCATGCTTATGATTTTTATTTTCTTTATAGTTATTGTTAACTTATCAGCATTTTAAATTCAATTTACTGTTTTTCTTGATAAATACAAAAAAAAAAAAAGAACATCATTTGTTGAAAGCTGTTGTTTCCTCATTGTGCATTCTTGCTCCTCTTTAGAAGCTGACTGATCACATATGGATGAGCTTCTTTCTGGCTCCTTATTCTGTCTCATTTATCTATATATCAGTAACAATAACAGCATAGTAGTACCATGTGGTTTTAATGACCATAGCTTTGAAATAGATGTTGAAACCAGCCCCTGATTGCATCCAGATTTGTACTTTTACAAGATTATTGTGTCTATTTGTGACTCTTTATGATTTCAAATGAGTCTCAAAGTTGTTCTTTTTATAACTCAAAGTTACTATTGGGACATTGACAGGGACCACACTGATTCCATAGGTCACTTTGGGACTATGGACATTTGATCAATATTAAGTCCAACTTTCTCCTATCCCTGGAAGAATCTGTGGACCACCATCTCCTGGTTGTACGGAGCTATGTTGAGGGCAGTGATTATGGTCGCAAAATAGCTTGACTTTTTCTACCACTTTTGATATATGTGGTTCTGGGCCTATTCAGGGTACAGGAGCCTCACCTAGTCTCTGAATTTCTCATAAGGAGAAAATGTGTATTGAGTATTGTTGAATGCATGTGTCCACAGACAGACAGAAAAATCTTTCTTTTCCATTATCTCACTGACATCATTGATCTTATTAAATCAATATAATGACTTGGGAAAGTAGATCAGATATGAATTTGGAACCACTTACTTCCTATGAAATGTTAGGCAAATCAAAAGCTTCATGCTTGGGGCTAGAGCTATGTCTTGAATAGTTACTGCTCTTTTAGAGGATCTGGATTCAGTTCCCAGCACCTACATGAAAACTTAGAACTATCTGTAACTCCAGTTCCAGGGGATCCAAAGCTCTCCCTGTTATGAGAGAGCAGAGTAGTGGTGGGATATGCCTTTAATCCTAGCACTTGGGAGACAGAGGCAGGCAGACCTCTGTGAGTTCGAGGCTGGCCTGTCCTACAGAGCAAGTTCCAGGATAGTCTCCAAAGCTACACAGAGAATCCCTGACTTGAAAAACAAATAAACAAAAGCCTTGAGGCAGGTAGATCATTGTGATTTAGAGGTCAGCCACTACAAAGAGAGTCCAGGGCAATCAGGGCGTGGGGAGACATTATGCTTAATTTTAATTTATCAGATGATGTGCTGGCTACCTTTATATCAAATTAACATAAGCTAGAGTCACTTGGGAAGAGGAAATCTCAACTGAGAAAATGTCCCCACCAGACTGGCCTATAGGAAAGCCTATGGTTTATTTTCTTACTTACTGAATGATATGGAATTCATTCAGTCCATTGTGGGTGGTGCCACCCTTGATCCCAGGTATCATAAGAAAGTAGGTAGAGCAAGCCATGAGAAGCAAACCAGAAAGCAGCTTCAACTGTGACCTCTGCATCCGCTCCTGCCTGCAGGTCCTGTCCTGACTTCCTTCAGTGATGAACTTGTTACCTAGAAGCAAATGCTAAAATAAACCCTTTCCTTCATAGGTTGCTTTTGGTCTTGGTGTTCATCACAGCAATAAATAACATATGAAAGCTGATATCTATCAGGTATGTCTGGAAAAAAAAAAACTTAGGGAATTCACCCCAGGACTTCATGTATCTTGAGTATATGCCTCAACCAGGTTCCCTTGTGCTTATAGAAAGTGCTGCCTCAGAGGGGAATGGTCTGTTATGTTGTGGTAATATATAGATTATGGTGACCATTTAGCTATTTCAGCTCAGTGGTATTATGTGTTGACAGTGCTGTGTGAACACCACCACTACTGTACTTCTCCAGAAATTTTCCATTAACATGAACAGAAACTCATTAAACAATAACTTTCACCTGAGGGACTGTCAAATAATGTCTAGGCCCCACTCTAGACCCACTAAATCAGGGCTTCTTAGAAGAAGCTTCTTACAGGTATTTTAAAAAACAGACAAGGGACCAGAGAGAAGTTAAAAACACTGTCTGTTCTTGCAGAGTACCTTCAGTTTGGTTCCCAGCACCCATAAGGTGGCTCACCTGTAACACCAGTTCTGATGCCCTTTTCAGGCCTTTGCAGGCACCCACACACATACACACATATACACATGAAATAAAAAAATGTAAATATTTATTTTTTTAATGTGAATTGGTGTTTTGCCTGCATGTATAACTGTGTAAGGGTGTCAGATCTTGGAATTACAGACAGTTGTTACCTGCCATGTGGATGTTGGGAATTGACTGAGTCCTCTGGAAGAACAGTTAGTGCTCTCAACCATTCAACCATCTCTCCAGCTCCTGAAATAAAAAAAAAAAAATTAAATCTCAATCAAACTGGGTACTCTGGTGCACACCAATAATCTCAGCATACAGGAGGCAGAGGCAAGAGGGTCACAAGTTCAAGACCAGTCTTGTCTACATAGGAAATTACAAGTTATCCAGGGCTACAAAGTGAGACTCTTGTCTCAACAAAAACAAGCAAGAGTTGGAGAAACAGCTGAGTACTTAAGAGCACTTTTTGCTCTCACAAAAGACTCAGGTTCAAATCCCAATCTCCACATGATGGCTTGTATTCATCCACAACTCCAATTCCAGAGGTCTGATGCCCAAATCTGACCTTCAAGGGTGGTTCATTAAGCAGGTGGGATATGCATACATAAATGTAAGCAAAACATTCACATAAAGTAAAATGAATAAATATAATTTTAAAAATTTAAAACAAGCAAACAAAAACCCACCACAAAGCAACCAAGGGTAACAGTTACTGAATTCATTCACTGCTAACAATTAAACATAAAGGTTTCAGCTCATTAAGTCTCTCCTGCCATCTAGACTCCCTGAACCTATTAAGGAAGAATGTGAAGAGAAATGAGTTCTTGGATATCTCAGCCTTTATATTGACAGGGCCATCAATATAATGAAGCTAGTTTCATTAACTTAGATAAAAGATTAGTGTGGCTCACAGCTGAGTTCCACCCAAGACCAGAAAGACACATGCATTTAGCCTTCAGTGGGACTGCTGGATGGCAATGACAATGAGCCTGTAGCAGAGCAAAACTTCACACCTCGTGGACCAAGAAGCTGAGAGGAAGAGGAAGAGGCCAGGGTCCCATGATCCCCAATGACTCAAGGATCTCCTGTGAGTCTCTACTTCTTTCAGAGTCCACCATTTCTCAATAGTGCCACCGTCTTTTTTTTTTTTTTTTTTTTTGAAGATCTTTGCTCTTTTTTTTTATTCTTTATGTACAAAGACAAGCATGATCTGTTTCACTGGGTAGACAGTCATGAATAATCCATTCAGGGTAGCTTAGTCCACTTAATGAAGCCAATGTCCTTTGCGCACTGACGGAAGCATTCAGCCCGCATTTCCGGATCAGATCGTGGAGGTTAGAGCAGACGCAGCAAGAGCGAGACCCCTGCCCGAACTTGCCTGGATGACTCCGGTAGAGCTGCTGGTGACCCATCTTTCCTCCAGACAGCCAATGAGCAAAAAGGGTAGTGCCACCGTCCTCATTAGAGACATAATGATCACAGCAACTCTTACGAAGGAAAAACATTTAATCGGGCTGGCATGCTCACAGTTTCAAAGGTTCAGTCCATTATTATTATGGTGCAACACGGTGGGGTGCAGGCAGATATAGTGATGGAGAAGTAGCTGAGTGTCCTACAGCTTGAATTGCAGGCAATAAGAAGTGAACTGTCTCACAGGTTGTGCCTTAAGCATACATGAGACCTCAAAGCTGGCCTCCACAGTGACACACTTCCTCCAAAAAGTCCACACTGGTTCCAACAAGGACACACATCCTTGATAGGGCCATTCTGGGGGCCATTTTCTTTTAAATCACCACATTTCATTCCCTGGCCCCCAAAGACTTGTAGTCATATCGTAATAGAAAAATTACGTCCAACTTCAAAAAGTCCCCATAGTCTATAACAGTCTCAAACTTATATAAAAATCTGAAGTTCAAAGTCTCTTCTGAGAGTCATTCGATCTCTCTCTTGGGCTGGTTCCACTCCCTGTCCTCAGCAGGTATCCAGTGACTCTGGCATCTCTAACATCTTGGGGTCCTCAAGGCAATCCAGGCTTCAGCTTCATAGCTTCGTGCAATGGCCTCTCTAGGACTCTGTTCAGGAACAGCCCTGACACATGCCTGGCCTCCGTGGTCTTCCTTCATCTCAGAGGCAAATTCTATAGCCCCTTTCTTCTATCCTTAACTCCAGAACTACATGACTGAAGCTGCCAAGTTCTGCTGTGTACTGGGGCTGGGACATGGCCAACTTCACCAACTTTCTGTTTTCCATGGTTTCTTTCACTGTTTAAGTTTGGCTGTTCTGGAACTTGCTCTATAGACCAGGCTGGCCTCAAAATCAGAGGTCTGCCAGCCTCTGCCTTCCCAGTGCTGGGATCAAAGGCATGCACCACCACACCAGGCCCTAAACTTTTCTTTAATTCCTTTCACAAGCTGGAAAATTAGCTGGGTGGGATCTTGCCCTGAGGTCACCACTCCCTTTATTTCATTTCTTACACTGTTTATTTCCTTGAACAGAGGATTTAGCTCCATTCCACTTCCTAGTATTTCTTTTCTCCTTAAGATGTACATTTTCTTGCTCCTTTTCATCATAAATCTTCATTAGAGTTACCACTAATAACCACAGAATACAGTCCATACAACGCTGTTTTGAGATTTCTTCTGCCCACAGAATTAACCCAGAACTCTTCATTTGAGCCTGAGGTAAGACTCTTCCAGACAAGAGCAAAAAAGCAGCCATATTCTTCATCAAAATATCACAAGAATGATCTCCAGGCAACATACTAAAATTCTTCTCCTCTGAAACCTCTTGAGTCAGCCCCCACAGTTCAAACAACTCTTAGTACCATTGTCTTCCATGCTTCTTCTGGGATGTTCCATGAAGCAGCACTTAAATCATTCAACTGCTACTCTAATTCACAGTCCCAAGGTCCATATTCCTTCATACAAAAGCTTGCTCAGGCCTATCACAGCAATACCCCACTCCTGGTACCAACATCTGTTTCAGTTAGGGTTTCTATTGCTGTGAAGAGACACCTTGATTCCTAATAGTGCCACTCCCTTTGAGAGCCATTTTCTTTCAAACCACCACAGCCACCAATGGTACTTAGCATGTAGACCTCAGGGGGACATTCAACATCCAAACAATAGTGCTAGGCACTAGAACACAGAGAAAGCACCAGGTTCTTTCATCCCAAATTCCCAGAGCTGACCTCCATCCCAGTTACCTTTATGTATCCTTTTCCAATCTTTTTTAAAAAGTGCTTGTTATTATTGTTGTTGTTGTTGTTGGTTTTGTGCTTGAGAAGAGATACACACTCGCACTACCAAGGTCACACGAAGGTTTATTTAAGAGAGTTCCCAGGCGGTTACAGAAACAGAGAAGCGGAACAGGAGAAGAGAGTGACCAAAACATGGCGTGTCTTTTTAAGAGAAGGGGTGTGCACAGGTTTACGTAGTCATGTTTAGGGGCGTGCAGGTGCATCTCACCAGAGCCATGTTGGCTCAACCATGTGGAGTGCCAGGAATACTTACATCTATTATTATTGGTTTTTTGATACAGGGTTTTTCTGTGTAGTCCTGGCTGACCTAGTACTAACTCTGTAGATCAGGCTTGCCTCAAACTCAGAGATGCCCCTGCCTTTGCCTCCTCAGTGCTGGGATTAAAGGCGTGTGCCAGCACACCTAGTTTACTGTTTATTCACTGGAGAGGGAGGTGGAGGTAGCTTGCAGGCTACACTGAGATCAGTGACCAGCTTTAAAAGGTGAGTCTCTCCATTTTCCATGTGGACCCTGGAAACCAAACTCAGGTCACCATGCTTGGTGACAAGCACACTGAGTCACTTTGCCAGCCTTTATCAATCTTTCAAAATGAGTCTACAATTGAGGCTTTGGCTGTTGTTGTTTATTTGTTTGTTTTTCCTAATCAGAAAGGCAGCACATGTTCTTTAAAGTCATCAAATAAAGACAGGCTGGAGAGATGGCCTAGCAGTTTAAGAACACTTGCTGTTATATCACAAGAACAGGAGTTTGGATTCCAGTCTGACCTCCATGGATACATGTACACACACACACACACACACACACATACACACACACATGCACACACACATACACACAAATGCACACATATATACACATATGCATACACACATACACACATGCATACATATACACACACATGTACACACATACACACACACATGCATACACATACACACACAAATAAAAAAGAACTAGTTGTCATATTAAACCTTCCTATGGGCACATGCCTTTTATCCCAGCACTCAGGAGGCAGAGGTAGAGACAGGTGGATCTTTGTAAATCTGAGGCTAGCCTGGTCTAGTGAGTTCCAGGACAATCAAGTCAACACAGAGAAACTTTGTCTCAAAAAGGCATCCTATGATTTCATATAACTCTAGCCCTAGGAGATCTTTCTTCTGCCTAACTGCCATCTGCCCATATGTCTATCCAGGGTAGCTTTAGTTCAGAGAATCCTGTGTGCCCTTTAGCCTTATGCTCACAATTTCCCGGAACAGTTCTGTAGAGATGGAAGGCTCTGTTTCCTGACATGTCCGTGTCACATCCTTGGCTTGCTTTGCTTTTGTTTGTGTTTTTAGTTAGAACCAAATTTACTTCAGCCATGTGACGTGCCTACAAAATGCAAAGTGAAAGGCTCTGTTCATTCAAAGAATTTTAGCTGCTTCCAAATAAGAATCTGATTTTTCCAACGTGCTTTTTAAAATATGCTTTTTCACAAAGAAAAAAGTGAAAATCAGTAACTGTCATGAATATTGTTCAAGTGGCTCTCCTTGGGAGAAGCAGATGAGTAGATGAGGATGGGGATTCTGATTCCCTGTGTTGGGGATTCTGGTTCCTTGTGATGGGTTCTGGTTCCCATGATGGGTTCTAATTTCCTATGATGAGGGTTCTGATTTCCTGTGTTGAAGGTTCCAATTCCCTGTGATGGAGGTTTTGATTTCCTATGATGGGAGTTCTGATTCTCTGTGATGGGTTGTGATTTATTTTTATTTTTATGTGAATTGGTGTTTTGCCTGCTTGTATAACTGTGTAAGGGTGTCAGATCTTGGAATTATAGACAGTTGTTAGCTGCCATGTGGATGCTGGGAATTGAACTCAGGTCCTCCGAAAGAACAGTCAGTACTCTTAACTGCTGAGCCATCTTTCCAACTCTGGGTTCTGATTTCTTAAGCTGATTAACTTCTAGCTTTAGTTTTAGAATGAAATGACTCCATGTGGTTCCTGCCTTCATACTCTCTCACTGGCAAGCAGCTCTTTGCTATTACCTAGCGCTTGAGATCGAATGGTCAATGAGCCAGGCAGCTCTGGGCTTGCTGTGGGTGCAGTTTACCTTAGGAAATACCTTCTTCCCCTGGCTGCTCTCCCTTCCCACATGCCTTTTCTTGAAGAGGATGAAAGAAGCTTAGAACGTTAGTTTCTTTGTTTCCAAATGGGATACTACCAGAGGGCCAACCTGAAAATTGAAATGTTGTAGAGCCTTTACCACAGGGAGGGGGCTGTGGTAGGCATTCTGGTCACCTTCTCCCTTTCTTCCTCATTATCATGGTCACCAGCACCATCACTATCTGTGTGGTAGGCTGCTCATAACCACCTTAGATTTCTTTCTCCCCAGAGAAGGATTATTACAAGAACTTTCAACCCTGTAATTCTGGTCCCAGTGAGTAATATCTACTACCAAGGTCCCCTTTAATCAACACAGACAAGCATGTCATTAGATACACCTCAGTGAGCTCGTTAAGGACAAATAGCATGGCTGAGCTAGACAAATTTCTTAGTCTTACACATTTTTTAAATGTGTCTTATTAACATATATTAATTGCTATAATAATAATGTTTATTACATGTACATAGTGCATTTCAGTCACATTCATTTCACGCCTGTGTCCCCTTCTATACTCAGTTCCTGTTAATCTCCACCCTGCAGCCCTCATTCAGCATTAGTGTCTTTCTGTGAGTTTCATTTGGGTTATTTTACAGGACATGAGTACTTTACCAGTATATATACACTGAAGAAAACATCTCTTGCTCCTCCATCAACATTAACTATGAATAAATCCTTGGGGAAGGTAGGTCCCTCAAGTCCCTCCCCTCTGCATGACAGGTACTGATGGCCTTAATCTTTTGTCAGTCACAGCTACTAAGAAATCAAGAGTCCAAGAGACATACCACACTTAGAAGTCAGTGTTCTGCTCTGCTTCCTGCTCCTTCCTTGGGCTCTTATGTTCTTTCTGCTGCATGTTTTACAGTGTCTGGAAAACCTTAGCAAAGCTGATATAGAGGTCTCACTACAGCGTGCACTCAGCAGCCATCACCTCCAGCCCCTTGACCAGATGAGTGTCTCTGGTGACTAGGAATCACCGTGAAAAGAAACTTCTGGAGCCAGAGTTGATAGGAGCACTACTGCATGGGCAGAAACAAAGTTTGGGATACAATTCGACAGGCACGTTATGTACCTTCTTCCCACCAAGATCGACAATTCCCCCAGCCAGAGAATTGTGACTAGGTATACAGTACCCAACATGAATTTTCTCCTGTGGAGTGAGCATCAAGTTCAAACAGAAAAAGTGTTCCCATAACAAACTCCACACTTTTCTATCATATTCATCCTGTCTCTCTCCACTCAAGGAATCATGCCACCCTCATAGGATCATTTCTGGTTTCCTGGGCTCCATGCACACACTCATCCCAACGTAAATGCACAGATAAGTTAGAATGGTGTTCACATGAGGAAGACTGTAGTGTTTGTCTTCCTGAGTGTGAGTTACCCCAATTATATTTTCCAGTTTCATTTTGCAAATTTCCTACAAATTTTGTTTTCTTCACAGCTCAATAAAATCTACATTTTCATTATCCATTCATCAGCTGATGGACATCTAAGATATTTGCATGACATTTTATTGGAATTAGAGCAGCAATACATATGGCTATACACATATGTCTGGCAGAATATGATGCTGGGTCACCTTTGAGCTCTGTTTTTCATTGTGTCTTTTGTTCTGTTTAAGTGTGTATAAGTGTGTGTTTGCATGTGGGTATGTACACAGAAGTGCAAGTGGCCTCCGAACCCAGAGGCATTGGAATCCCCTGGAACTGCGTGATGTGGGCGCTGGGAACAAAACTCCAGTCCTTTGGAGAAGCAGTAAGTGCTCTTAACGCCTGAGTTATTTCTCCAGCCTCTAGTTCTCATTTTTTGATAACCTGCACACTGACTCCATAGGGGCTGCACTGGATTATACTCCTACCAGTGGTGGATAAGTTTCTCTCTTTCCACATCCTCACCAGCGTCTCCTGGGATTTGTCTTCCTTCTTCTCTCTCTCCATCCCTCCCTTCTCCCCCCCCCCCTTCTTAAGAACAGGGTTTCACTATGTAGTCCTGGCTGTCCTGGAACTCACTCTGTAGACCAGACTGATCGTGAACTCAGAGATCTGCCTGCCTCTGCTTCCCAAGTGCCAAGATTAAAGTACTGCCATCACCCAGCCTGTCTGCCTTCCTTTTCTTTCTCTTTCTTTCTTTCTTTCTTTCTTTCTCTCTCCCTTTCTTCTTTCTTTCTTTCTTTTTTGCCTGTACCATGCTGTTTTGATGACTATGAGTCCACAGTCTAACTTAAAGCTAAGTATGGTAACACCCCCAGCATTGCCTGTTTAGCTCAGGTCGCTTTGGATACCTGGATCTCTTTTGTGGTCCCATATGAATTTTGTTCCTTCCTAGCTCTGTGCAGAACAGAGTTGAAATTTTGATGGAGATTATATTGAATTGTAGGTTGCTTTTGTAAAGATAATCATTTCCATGGTATTGATCCTTCTAATCCATAAGTGTGGCAGGTCTTTCATCTACTAGGATCTTCCTGGGTTTCCTTCATCAGGGTTTTAAAGTTTGTATCATATACATTTTAAAAGATATGTTCTTGGTGAGTGGTAGGGAACACCTTTAGTCCCAGTACTTGGGAGGTAGAGGCCGGTGAATTTTTATGAGTTCAAAACCACCCTGGTTTACAGAACTAGTTCTTGGACAGCCAGGGCGACACAGAGAAACCCTGACTCAGAACAAAACACAAACAAAAAAAGAGATTTGCCTTTAGTGGCTTTCTCAATTTCACTGGTACCTGTTGAAATGTCTCCTTTTTTATCTCTAATGTTATTGTTGTGTTGGGTTAATCTGTGACTTTATAAATAGTAGTATTTATTCTACGAAACTGGGTATACTTGTGATCAGTGCATGCTTAGGATTGTAATGTCCTCCTGATCAATTGTCCCCTTAATAGCCTGCAGTGACCCCTGTTGTCTTTTCTGATTAGTTTGGTTTGGAGTCCACTTTATCAGATATTAGAACAGCAGTGCCTGCATGTTCCCTAGTTCTATTTGTTGCAATATTTGTTTTGTTGAGACAGAGTTTCACCATAGTCACAGCTGGCCTGAAACATACTATGTAGATCAGGTTGGCCTTGAACTCATATAGATCTGCCTACCTATGTCTTCTGAGTACTGAAATTAAAGGTGTGTGCCAAATATCCAGCTTTAAAATATTTTTTAACCATCCTTTTCCCATAAGATGGTTATTTCCCATAAGATGGTTATTCTTGGCTATGAACTTGACTATCTCTGGAATTAACTAAAACCCAAGCTGCTGGGTACACTGGTGAGGAATGGGTTTTTTTTTTCTTCTTGATTGACTCATTTGAGGTATGAAGACCTACCATAAATCTGGATCTTTTGAAGTGGGAAGACACACCTTAAATCTGGGCTACCTCTTCTGCTGGCATCCTATATAAAAGATGTGGAAGAGGGAAGCCACTCTCTTTGGCTACTTGCCCTCACTCTCACTGGCAAGCCCATTTCTTCACTAGTATTGGAGCCTACTGCTTTGAGATTATGGTATATAATCAAGACCAGCCGAGACATCATTCAGCCTCATGGATGAGATCGCTCCTGGATTTTTGGATTTTCCATCAGGAGAGCACCAACAACAGAAACAAAGGAACAATTCCACCCAAACGTGGCTTGGTGAGCTGAGTTTAGCTGGAGTTACTCACAGGAACATGGTAAGGCATGGGCAATTACAGTACTGAAGAAAACCATCTCTCCTTCCTAGCAACTGCTAAGTACATATCCATGAGGAGGGTGAGAGTCACAGGTCCTCCCCGTCCCAGCAACCAGTAGCTGTATAACCATCTGTGCAAGGATGGAGCTTCTTTAGCCTTCCTCCTTAGCTGTCTAAATCCTTGGTGAGGGCTGAGATCTCATGAGCCCTTTTTCTTAGTAACTATTAACTGTCTGTAAATCCTAGAGAAAGGGGATATTGCTTGAGTTCCCCCCCTCTCACAGGGGAAAAGTAAGAAGCCCAATCTTATGCCGATCTCCTGCAGCTGAGCACAGCTGCTGACAATCCAGGAAGGCCTTTCTCTTGCACCAGTGGGGACCCCTTTCCTAGCACATTGATTATGAAGTACACAGAATCCGAGCTAAGCAGACCTGTTGGTGACATTCTCTCTCATCAGTTTGCATCCTGCCCTCTGGCAAGCCAAGAGTTAGCTAGGGAGGAAAAGGGTTTCCAGCTTAGTCCACACACAAGCTGTAGAGTCTTATTTTCTAATTCTGGAATGCAGGCAGCATAAGTGTCAATAGGTTTTATCATTTGGAGAGGCCTCCAGGTCTCTGTAGCCAACTCATAGGGAAAGGTACCCACTCCTGGCCCTGGAGTTTTCATTTAACACCTTGTGGCTTTGGACCCTGATTTTTCTCACTTTCAGATGAATTTCCAAATCTGTAGGACCCTCAGAGACACACTTTTGAATGAAACCTTTTATGAAGGGTGGACAGGGTCTCTGAAAGCCCATCCCCCACTCATTCCAAGTAAGTGCCTCTTGGTCTCAGGAGTGAGCAGCTAGGGAAAAAAAAGAGAAGCATTACCACAACACAAGAAGATCACTGTTTTGTCAAAGGGTTCGTGTTGTAGATGGTAGTAGGAATAGAAAGTACTGACTTAGTTTGCCCTCTACATAATCCATAGTCACTATCCATGAGCCCTCTACCTCCTTATCCTGGGGTGCTGCTATTGCATCCCCCCAACTCCAGCAACTTTGGTGTAAGTGTGGCTACTGATATGCTGACTAGCCTAGGGCCAAGGAAGAGGTTTCTGGGACAGAGCTGCTGCTGGCTGCCTCCTATTGGCCTCAACTGGGTGCTAAGAAGGTGTAGTTAGGATTTTTATTGCTGTAAAGAGACAACATGGCAACGCTTATAAGGAAAACATGTAATGGAAGGGGTAGCCTTAGTTTCAGAAGTTCAGTCCATTGTCATCATGGCACTGAGCATGGCAGCATGCAGGCAGACATGGTACTGAAGCAGAGAGTCCTACATCTTGCAGGCAATAGGAAGTAGTCTGTCTCACTGGGCATGGCTTGAGCATGTAAGACCTCAAAGCCCGCCTCCACAGTGACACACTTCCTCCAACAGGACCACACCTCCTAATAGTGCCACTCCCTTTCAGAGTCATTTTTTTTCAAACCATTACAGAAGGCCATTGGCTGAGCCAGAAATTTCCAGCACTTCCAGCCCCCACACTTCCTTGCAGGAGAGAAATGTACTTAGCTTACCGAGGGTTGGGGTGGTGGCAAGCATAGGCTTTTGCACCTTCACAACCCTTTCGTTTTTACCTTCACTGAACTTTGTCAAGCTTTAATCTTCTAGAGGCTCAGAAGCAATGAAGTTGGCCGTCGGTCTTTTTTTTTTTTTTCCCTTAGAAACTCCAGCTCAACACAAATCTTCCCACATTTGCTTTCAAGTTCCAACTATAGATCCTTGTCTGCTCCTTTTTCTAACCCCGTTTGTCTGTCTTTATATGAACCCGACTCACATGCCTTTATAAACTATTGAGACCTGCAGAAGCCTCCATTACCTGAATGATCCTCTTCTATCATGAAACTCAGCAACACCGCTAAAGCCCCACACGAGTCTGAGGTCCCAGCAGATCGATCTCTTTCCTAACGCTCCAGTGAACACAGCCCTGTTTGGCACAGTCAAGAGGGCATCAAACATACCCTCTCCCCATCTCTATGCTTCCTGCTTTTCTCCAGTCCCTGGAGCTCACAGGGACCACAATGATAGTAACCTGCTGTTCCTCATACTCAGACACACCAGTCCAAAGCCACTGATTTTCCTCATACTGCCCCACATTATTTAGCCTTTGTCTTAGAGAGGAATGGATAGTTATGTCACTCAGTTTCTCCATTTGCAGACCATTCAGATTGATCCCATTTGCCTCCACGTCCCATAGTCTCACAGACCACACTGTGAGAGGGTCTCTCACTGTTTGAAAGTCTCTTCCCAATTCAAACAGGTCAAAGGCAAAATATTCCCTGATTAGCATTGTTTCCTGTAATGGACCATTATCAGGTCCCCATGTGCATGTTATAGAGTGGATTTTCCTTTCTTCTGTATCACAGGCTAGCTTCTACACTTCATCCCTCTCTTGCATCCTCCTCATTGTCAAGTTCTTCCTGAGTTCTAGGTTTGGGTATCCCAGGAGAGGCTGTTTAGCAACAGTCTAATTTCTATTCTTTTTCACTGCCAGTCATGAGAAATAACAAGCCAGCACCTCCATCTCCGTCCCCCACCATCAACAGCCCCTCTCCCGCTAACTTAGAGCAGTGCAAAAGGTAGCATCCCCGTGTCCATCTTTACTCACAAATCGTTTTTTGTTGTTGTTGTTTTTTGTTTTTTGTTTTTTTTCTGGGCAGATAGCTCAGCCTCAGTTGCATGACTTACAGCCCAGAGCCATGTAACTGATGCCACAGCCTGCTTATCATCCCATCCCATACACACCACTTTCAGATTGTGACATATTCTCTCTGGTTTGATTACTATCTCATACTCATGCGTAGACCCCGTTCATCAGGACGGCCTGTCACTGCATACCACATAGAGGAAGGGAATCACCCTAGGATTCAAACAGTAGCTGTAGTTACACATCTTCACCCACCGTAGACAGTGCAGCCATAACCGACAGTCCACACCACCCAGAAGACAATGTACTGGGATTATGTCCACAGATGCTGAACCCTCAGACAGCTTAACTTTAGCCGAGTCTCATCACTCACGGCACAGACAATGTAAGTTCCCCTCTTGGCTCATCTTCGGTTCTGTCAGGCCCTTTGCTCAGGCTCCAAGCACGTGAACGCTTTTCTAAGGAGTCCTGAGCAAACATCTGCTCACCCCAGATAGAGAACGGATGACAGGAACTGCATGCCCAACATGGCTCAAAGCCCTTGAGCATGCCTGGGTTTTCTTACAGGTGCCTGGGAAACTGTACGGGCAGTTACAGCAATGAAGAAAAAATTTATCTTCCAGCAACTGCAGGGTGGTGGTGGCACATGCTTTTAATAGCAGGCCTGGAGTATAGAGCAAGTTCCAGGACAGCCAGGACAGAAATGACCAGTCTCAAAAAATCAAATAAACAAAAGCAAGAAAAAAATTATCTAAAAACCCTTGGGGGAGGGGGTCTAGTGAGCCTTCCTCCTCTAGCAAACCTTTCACTATATAAGCCCCTAGGGAGGGGAGACCCAAGGAGCTCCTCCCACTCTCGTGGGGGCGGGGTCAGCTCTCCTTCCAACAGTCACAGCTGCTGGCAGCTCAGGAGGGCAGTGACCACCGCATACCTGGAGGACAGTGCTCCATAACACTCCCTAAATGTGGGCAGTGCCCTTCGCAGGCTGGGGGTCCTAGATAATAAAACAGATAAAGCAAACTGAGGGCCAGCATCTCTCTCCTTCTCTTTCCTCCCCGCCCCCCCAGCTGTAGACATAACTGAATCAGTATCATCTCACGCCATACCTTGCCGCTACTGTAGAGTTTTCCCTAGACTGGAAGCTTATGCTTCTTTAGTTAGGTATCTTGTCACAACCCCATGTGTGTGCATCACTGCACCCAGCATTTCTGGAGGCTTCAGCACAGCCTGTGATAATATGGAGAGTAAGGAGAGCATCTCTCCTCCAATCTGAGAGCCACCCCAACTCTTTACCTCCCTGGTACTTCGGCAAACCAAAAGCCTATATCTGAGAAGCCACAATGAAGATGCCCATCCACCCTCAGGGATGCTATGTTACCTGGGCTGGCCTCGAATTTCTCATCTTTCCGCCTAACTTATTCTAAGTATCACATCAACTGGGTGCTGTTTAATCTCCACCAACTCTGTATTTTGGTTGCTTAGAGATGTTAAATTGCCTCCATTTGCCACTCAATTAGAAAACTTGTAAGGAAAACAGTTAGGAAGCCCAGCCCCAGTGGTTGAATACATTTTACTTCTTTTTAACATGTCTTACTGCCATCAAGCACCGTGCATTTAAAAGCTGTCTTTAAACCAAACATCAGTTAATTTTGCAGTCACAAGAACTTGTTTTTTTACATTTACCCATTGCAGTTCGGAGAAGCAGGTAGTGCTTTTGATTGCACAATAAAAAAAAAAAAAAAAAAAAAAAAAAAAAAAAAAAAAAAAAAAAAAAAAAAAAAAAAAAAAAAAAAAAAAAAAAAAAAAAAAAAAAAAAAAAAAAAAAAAAAAAAAAAAAAAAAAAAAAAAAAGAAGATACTGGAATGAAATTATAGTTCTCTGAGACTAATTTGGGGGTGTGGTTTTACAATATGTTCCCAGGCTGTGGACCTGGGGTTCAATGACTTGAGCCGTCTCAGAGCTGACGCCGGCATGAAGTTTGTGTTGCTTCACAGTGTTTTCTCCATAGCAGCCCCCATTTGAACCTCAGGTTCCAACGGAGCCCACAGTTGCTGTTCGATGCCCTCTGGGTACTTGAACCTTTGTTAATATTTTGCTCTGAGCTTCTTGCTCTATAAAAAGCATCTGTCATTATTTCTCTTTGTGTGGGACTTCCCCTCAGCTTATTTCATTCATTCTGTTCACAATCTCTCAGCACCAACTAGCTCAGTGGACACCACCCGCTGACATCCTTTCCAATCTGACTAAAAGGCACACCTACAGAAACAGTCTGACACCACTGAAAACTTCTGGGTACTGCCAGGCACATAGCCACTGTGACCCAGCACCTCAGAAAATTATCCCCAGTTGCTTTCATTATCTCAGCGGAGCCAGAAGCGCAGGTTCAAATTATGGAACCCACTTTTCAATGGAGTGGAGAGTGCTTGTTAACCTGGATGGAGCCTGTGTGCCCGTGTTCTGTCAGCTCTGCTTTTTCAAGAACTTGTAGATAATGACTTCATTGCAAATCAACGTCCAGGGAATGGTCCGTTGCAAACAGCTGCCTGCGAATTCTGGGGGTCTTACCCCTCACGCTGCCACGTGTCCTCAGTCCCTTTGGCACAGACCGCCATGCCCATTACATAGGAGAGCTGATTCCTGAAGCAAAAAGGCACATTCCTCTGGGCATTCCTTGTGGTGTGAGGAATGACTTCTCCAAAGGAAGGAATTGAAATCATCTGACCAGCTCACTTTACCCAGAGTGCACAATTTCCTGACATTCTGAAAGTTTTTCAGTGACACATTCTGCGGGCATGTGAACTGAAAAAGCTGTGTGCTTCCTTGCAGCATGCAGCGAACACCATGCCGTTGAGATTTCTGCCCTGAATTGCTGAGGCATGCATGTGGTTGTGTGTTGTTTTATTTTAATCATTGGTCTTTTGAGACAGGGTCTTACTATGTAACCAAGGCTGGCCTTGGATAAACAATCTTCCTGCTTCAGCCTCCTCAGTCGAGGGATTACAGGCCTACATCACCAGGCCTGGCTTGGATCCTGCGTAGTGAAGCAGGGGACCAGCACAGAGCTTGCTTGACTGGAGACAGCAAAGGCAATTATATGATGAATGTTAACATAAACCTACCTACCAAGAAATAAGGAAGAAAGGGAGAGAGGGAGGGGGGATGGGAGAAGGAAGGAAGGGTGAGGAGGAAGGACGGAGGAAGAGGAAGAAAGGGAGGGAGGGATATAATGCTATGGGCCCCAACTGGTCATCTGCATATTTCTAGTTTAACCTGTGAATCCTGTTTCTTCTCTCTGCATAATAGTGTTGAAAGAAGACTCTGATTATCCCTGAACCAGAACCCCCAAATTTCAAATCCTCCACTACAGTGCTCTACTCTTGCCAAACAAAATACTTGTCAGGCCTTAAACTGGCTTAAAATTAATCCCGGGCTGCGGCTGGGATGTTCAGTTGGTGGCGTTCCTTGCCAAGGTTTGGGAAATTCCATTCAAAGCCCCGAGGCTCTTTTAGCTTTCCTTGGCACATACAGCCTGTAGGATTTACTATAGCTTAAT
>PVIH01004459.1:0-13499 GCA_004025045.1 Sigmodon hispidus
TCCAGTCACTGTCTCCGCCTTCCAGTCACTGTCTCCATCTCCAGTCAATGTCTCCATCTCCAGTCACTGTCTCCATCATCCAGTCACTGTCTCCGCCTTCCAGTCACTGTCTCCATCTCCAGTCACTGTCTCCATCATCCAGTCACTGTCTCCGCCTTTCAGTCACTGTCTCCATCTCCAGTCACTGTCTCCATCTCCAGTCACTGTCTCCACCTTCCAGTCACTGTCTCCATCTCCAGTCACTGTCTCCATCTCCAGTCACTGTCTCCATTTCCAGTCACCATCTCCATCTCCAGTCACTGTCTCCACCATCCAGTCACTGTCTCCATCTCCAGTCACTGTCTGCATCTCCAGTCACTGTCTCCACCTCCAGTCACCATCTCCAACTTGGCATGAGTTCTTGTTTCTTTCACTTGGATTTCCCAGCATCTTTAGGATCCCAAGGACACAGAGGACACACAAATAAAATAATACAAAAGAAAAACCGCCCATCTCTACTAGCTCCCCTCTCCTTGGGATCCTTGGGGGCTCAAGAGGCCATTGTATGTGAAGCAGGGCTCATGAGATGTTGTTCTTGGAGGCACATGCCTAGGGCTGCTAAGCCTCATAGAATTCTGAAAGCCATATCTGTTTAAGTTTTAAAATCAACAACTCTTTTTATTTTTTTGTTTTTCCAAGACAAGGTTTCTCTGTGTAGCCCTGGCTGTCCTTGAACTTAAGAGATCCACCTACCTTTGTCTCCTGAGTACTGAAATTAAAGGTGTATTCTACCACTGCCCAGCAAACAACCATTTTTATTTATGCTTTATTTTTGTTTTTGCTTTTTAGATAGAGTCTCATATAGCCTAGTCTGGTTTTAAAGTCATTATATAGCTAAGGATGATCTCAAACCCTGAATCTTCTGCCTCACCTCCCAGGTGCTGGGTTTATAGGAATATGCCTGCCACGCCCTGGCTGTTGCAATTTCTTTTATAAATACAGAAAAGAAATGTTTAAAAACCAACTCTGTGCTGCCAGTATGTCAGTACCACAGACAGTCAATTGGTCCCCTGCCCTGATCTGGCAGTTCAGGAAAAGGTCCTGTTGCTATCACCATTGTCTTCCTAACAACCAGCAGCAGGCAAAGGTGCTCCAGCTTCTGCTCTGTCAATTACAAGGGTAGGGACCATGTTTTTCCTAAAAACTCAAGTGAAACTGGCCTGGAATTTTTGGTTATGCCCTCTAATGGCTGAACTGAGAGCAGATGCCCTCTCCTATGGAACTCTAAAGCTCAGGAATCAAATCCTGCAGAACGGGATGAGTAGGGGTGGGCTGGGGGCTCCCTCCTAATGAAATCCAGAGGGCAGGACAAAAAGAGCTGTCATCGGCCATCCGAGAGAAGAGTAAGCTGATCAAAAAGCTAACAGTGAATGGGTAGGGAAGACATACATTTATGTCTATTCATGAGTAGTGATGTGCTTCCCAAGGGAACCTTCCAAACATTCCAAAGGACTCTGCCAGAGGCTAATCTGGTCGGAAATCTGCAGGAGCAGGTGAACAAACAGCTGCCCTGTCTTACAACTAGAACATTCTCTCTTTCAAGATCCTACTGTCCCAGATCCTAACCAACAAGGTTCCTTAGACCTCAGGCAGGGTCTAGAGCTTTTTAGGTAAGAGTGGTAGATACTATTCTGTCCATCTGGTGACTATTCTCTGCTGCCTTATTCTTTGTGTGTTTCTATAGCACAATACCTGAGGCTGGATAACCTATAGCACACTGAGACTTATTAGGCTCATGGGTGTGATAGCTGGAGGTTCTGATTCCGGTAAAGAGCTGCTGGCTTTGTCACGTCTGTGATCTACGTGAACATGAATGTCCCCTAGGCGTCTGTGTCTGAAAACTTAGTCCCCAGTTGGAAGCAGAGGATGCTAGGAACAGGCTTTGAAGGTTAAGGTGGCGGAGGCGGCACCTGATTCTAGCCTACAGCTCTTTCTTGACCAGACATTACTTGTTCCTGCTCCGTCTTCTTGCAATCTAAGCCTCAGTGAGACTGTACGATGAAACAGACGGGTCTTCTCTCAAGTTGCTTCTGTGAAGTATTTTGTCATAGAAACAAGAAAAGTAACAAATACAATGGTGAAGGAGCAGAAAGGGAACCGAGCATGAGCAGGAGACCAATGTGCGGCCAGCCTTGCTTTGTAACAGCCTGCTCTCTTGCACAGAACACTCCAGTCCCTCCACACTGCTACACTACAGACCTGTCCAAAAGAAAGAGTCATTGATCATACTGTTTGTAGACCTGGGCTGCAATGAGCCAGGACAACCATCCCTGGAATAGGGAGAGGGCCAGTTTAAAAAGGTAGACCAAGTGCTGAGGGTCAGAAGCCAGAGAATAAGTCCTCAGCCATTATTGCTGAATGAAAGCAACCCAGGAGATCAGCTCCGGCTCTGAGTGAGTCTGTACAAGTGTCCTCACTGGGCACTCTGACTGGTCAGGACATCCCCTAAGATGTGAAGAGACAGAACAAAAGGTGCCCACTCCAACTACCCCTCCTCTAATGCCGGACTTCCTAATGCCATCACATACAACCATCCACTAAGAGCCGCCTCTACAGCTCTATTAACAACCAATTTTGCCAGACAGAGGCACACCTATTTTCTCTACTAATAGTTACCCAGCTTAAGGGATCTCCTTGCTGCTCTTTGCAGTAAGAAGTAAAAGGATGGGGATCTAACGTGTAGACCCAGGTGCTTTACCTGGATCACTGCCACCACCAACAGAGGTCAAATGACCCTGGCAGAACCCATCTGGATCCCTCCCCAGAATCTTCCACTTACTGGTCTATAGACCGAGAACTTGGAAGTAGGCTGGTGCTATCATCCCTGGCTGATAAAGACTATCCTGTAATACAAGCCTGACACACAGCACTAAGCCCAACAGACACTGAGCACACAGATCACACCACATCTGAACCCTGCATATCCCCATTACCAATCCAAATAAAGTCAGGAGGGCTTTGCTATCTACAGGCGCTCCTTCCTGGGCCACTCTTGTTTCTGCTGGCCTTTTTCTCCGGCTTAGCTTCCCTCCTCTCTGCAAATCTTCCAATGAGTGCCCAGAACTGAGTTTAGGGTCCATCTGAATTACTGCAAAGCAATCTTCAGAGGCTGCCTACTGTGGTTTTGATGGCCAGTGCGGGCAGTTGCTGCCCCTACTCTACCCCCCAGAGTTCACTCCCTCGCTCCTTTGCTTGCCACTGGCCTGGTGCTAAAACTGTCTGCTATTTGGACCCAGAAAAGCAGCTTGGCACTCATTTGGCTATGTTGCCCAGCATGTCCTCACATGCAGCTGGGTGGGGATGAGGGTGGAGCACTCTGTAGGAAGTTAATGGGTTTCGAGTGGACAGAACAGACAGACAAGGCATCAAACAGAATTCTGATGGCATTTATACATGTAGGCATATCTGTGAACATATCAAGCAAAGAACACACATGTTCTGTATAATATGATCATATGTGACCCTGACAGAGTATATCACACAG
The DNA here is from genome assembly GCA_004025045.1 of Sigmodon hispidus. NCBI lineage: Eukaryota > Metazoa > Chordata > Mammalia > Rodentia > Cricetidae > Sigmodon > Sigmodon hispidus. The sequence continues at coordinate 3,524 of PVIH01004459.1, forward strand.
GGTTAGTGATAGCTACAAGCCACAAGGAGGGGCTCAATCAGTAACTGAGCATATTCCACTCTGAGAGCCTATTCATGCTAAATCCAATCTAAAGAGCAGTTACTCATACTAGAGATTCTGCATCACAAGTTACTAGGTGGCCCCACTACACCATACTGACTCCACTGCATTTAGAACTTCCAAGGCAAGTCCCCAAATCAACTACATACAACTAAGGAACAGGCAGGTGTGAGGGAGTACATTTTTGGTCCCAGCATCTGAGAGACAGAGGCAGAAAGATCTCTGTGAGCTCAAGGCCAGCCTGGTGTACAGAGTGAGTTCCAGGAGAGCCAGGGCAACATAGGGAGCCACAAGCCAATGAGATGCTGACTCAAAAACTAAAACTAGGAGGGTTATAGAAACAGCTCAACAGTTACAAGTACCACTGTTCTTACACAGAACTCAGATTTGGTTTCTAGCACTGACATGGTGGCTTACAACAGTCTGTCACTCCAGTTCTAGGAAAGCTGATGCCTTCTTCTAGCCTCACAAGGCACTAGGCACACCCATGGTATACGTACATGCATGCAGACACACACATACACATACAATAAAAATAAGTCATCACATACACATGGCAGATAGCTCCTGAGGAGCTATAGCCCAAGCTGTTCTCTAACCTTCACATGCACGTACACCTATGCACATGTAGCTGTAGACACACACACTTTTAAAAAATAAGATATATATTTAAGAGAATTCTGGAGATGTTATAAATGCTTTTCTTTTCTTTTCTTTTTTTTTTTAAACTCTGCTCCATTTTCCAAGAACTGCAGATTGTCACTCTACTGAGCATTAGTGTTGTCTAACACTGAGTGAGCCACCAGAGAGTAGAGTGGCCAAGTGAACCATTGGCATTTATCCACATGGATGTTTTACAAATTTCTCATTGCATAGCCTGTGGCATCAGGTAGACCAGATGTCCACGGAGCTCCTGTCAACACAATACTGGGGTACAGTGTGCTTCATTCGTTACCTGGGCTCAGTCCTCCCTTCACACCTATGAGATCTGTGATCTTGAGCATGTTACTAACCTCCTCGATGTCTTCTGCAACTGTAAGGCTGACATGGCCCTGTGTTCCATCCCCAGTATGAAAAAGAAAAAAAGAAAGTACTTAAACTGAGCATAGTGGCCTAGCACCCAAACTATGGCAAAAGAATGTCGAGTATTCAGTCTAGGTTACATAGAGAAATTTTGTCTCTAAATACAAAGACATTCTATATAACCACAATACCACAACGACACAAGAAACTTCACCGGAGTGCAATGCTAGTACCTAACATATAGTCCACAATCACATTTTTCCACCTGTTCTACAAATGACCTTTTTCTCCCAGGGCTGAATTGAGGATTAAACACTGCCTATAAACCACCAAGTCTCCTTAATTTGGGGACAGCCTTAGCTGGATACCGGAATCCAGGAAGCTGCACTCTAGAATGCCCCAGTGTGGCCACATTTGGCTATAACTTACTTGGATCTAGGTTCAGCCTCTTTGGAAAAGTGCTACTTAGATGTCTTCTAATACTTGGCTTCTACATGTACAGCATGTACAGAGGAGACACACAAAATGACACCTGGGTAGCAGCGCTGCAAGGGGACATCTGCTCAGACCTTCGTTGTCAGGACAGTCTCCACCTCTGTCTCTCTCTCCTCTCCCCCTTCCTCTGCCCCCCCACACCCTGTATACAGGAAGTTGGGAGCCACCATGTGGCTGCTGGGAACTGGACTCAGGTCCTCTGTAAGAGCAGCCATTTCTCTTAACTACTGAGCCATATCTCTGGCTCCTCCTTCTCCTCTTATCAATAAGTAAGTAATCTGTAAATTGATTCTTTGAGTTTCTGTCTCCTAACAACTTTTAAAAAAAAACACATTATTTACCAAGAATGAAGGGGCATGCCATGGCACACATGTGGAGGATAGAGAAGAATCTGAGGAAGCTGGTTCTCTCCACTATCCAGGTTCCAGGGATCAAACCCAGGCTTGGCAGTAAGCACCTTGCCCCCGAGCCATCTCACTGGCTCCTTAACCATCTTTTTAAATTCTATTTGTGTGTATATGTGTGTGGGCACATGTGCCCTGGCATACATGTGGAGTCAGAAGACAACTTGAAGGGGTTGGTCCTCTCCTTCCCTGTGAGTCCTAGGGATCAGGCTCAGGTGGTGAGGGTGGGAGCAAGCACCTTCACCTATGAGCCATTTCCCCAGGCCCCTGACAGCCTTTCTAAGCAGTTAGGAGGACTGGGAGTTCAAGGCCAGCTTGGGCTACATATAAAGACTCTGTCCCCGCCTTCCCCAAAAACGTAAAAATAAAACAGTCCCTAGTGAGATTTATTCTGTATGTGAATGAGTATTATAATGTCAAAATTACTTCATATTAGAAATTGTTAGTACTTTGCAACATTTATTTTACATTTCCCTTACCTCTGTCTACTTAAGCAGACAACCTGGATTAACAAACAGTGGAGTGCACCTCATCCTTAGAGCCCCCGCTCCTATAGCAGATCAAATTCTACATCAAAGAAAAATCTACTTTCAAAGCTAGACATTGTGGCACAGGCCTGTAATCGGGCTGAAGAGTGAGTTCCAAGTCAGCTTGGATAACTTAGTGAGACTCTGTCTCAATAGGTCAGTTTCAGAGCTCTTGCCTTTATATCTAAGAGCCGAGATTCACTCCCTACGTCATATGCTCTGTCTGTCTCTGACCAGGGGTGGGTTTGAACCTGTGATCCTGCACTTGGGACTTAAGAGAGAAGTTGTTCCAGGCTAGTCCAGGCCATTATGTGTAGTAAGGACAGGATGGGAAGGAGTGAGGGGAGGGAGGTCAAAGCAAAGATAAAAATATCTAGGTCACATGAATACTCTGAACTCTGTGAACACTGCACAGGCACAGAGAGATGCTTGGAGTGCAAAGCCTTCCCAGGCTGGAGGGCGCTAGCAGGAGGAGCTAAGAAAGTAAGGATATTCTCAGCACAGAGGCCTTACCCAAGATCTACTGCAGCAGTCCCCAGCGGGCACGAGGAGCAAGGGGCAACCCCTCAAGGGCATTTAGATAATCTAACAGTTCTGATTTTAGCATCCTCTCCACCCGTGAGGGAAGGGAACAAGTGCCAGTCTCTATTATTCTCTGAGGCTGACACAAGATTAGCCTATGTGCTTGAGGCCTGGAAACATACAGGCCACTGGGAACAGGGAGCAGGCTAGTCATGACAGACAGCAGAAAAGCCCTAGGGTGTCAGGACACTGGCGTAGTCTCTGCTAAGGCCACATACTTTCCCACCCACAAAAGGACTCTGTGGACATCAAAATACACTGCAAGTTCCCAAAGCCCACTAGGCTGCCGGCCACCGGAGCAGCACACCAGGCAGCCTCTGGGCTATTACCTGACTGGAAGACATATCGAGCCAGGCCCTGCATCAGCTCTGCTGGCCATGTTGGTGGGGCAGACTCCCCAGTTTCTCTCTTCAGACGAAATGTCAATTCAAAGCCAAAGCCACTTGGTCCATCTGTTCCCGTAAATCTGAAACGAAAGGAATAAAAATGTTTTCAGTTTAACCATAGGACAAAGTTCTACAAAGCCTTTGTGTGGTGGCCTCCACAGGATTTCCTCAACTCAAAGGAAATGCCAGGGTGAAGAAATCTCTCCAAAGCCTACCCCACCCTCCAGTGAGCTGAGGGTCTACATATATGATGTTGGCCCAGCCAAACTCCTACACTGGTATTCTTGAGTTTAAAGTTCCAGATTTGGTGGTTCTAGGACATTCCTTTTAGATGATAGAAGAAATAAGTACCCACTGAATTTGCTAAAGATCCATGTCCTATGATCCAGCAGTATTGCTGTGTGCTCTGGGAGGGTGCACCTTCTTCCACTCCACCTCAGGGACACCGTTCTTAGCTCACTGAGTCCCAAATCAGCACTGTAGGCAGGCCCATAGGCAGACTGCAATACTGAGCGGGCCTACTCTCTTCCCAAGGCCAGCCGTCACACCGGTCACTGAGCAACACTTTCTCTAAGCCTCACAAACACTCCCCACTCACTGGACCCCAAAGGAGAACAGTGCAAGTCTCAGAAAATCCCTGAAATAGGTTACTGCCAGAGAGGGTAGTGATGTCCACTCAAGAGACCTGGTTGTGTGTGTGTGTGTGGGGGGGAGATGCCATACCTACTCAGGTGAGGTAGGGGGCCAAGAAGGAGTCTCCAAAAGCTCTACAAAGCTTGCCAGAATGAGAAGGGTTAAGAGTTAAAATATGTTCGTCAGTCATGTAATTTTCAGTAATTATATCTTGTACAAACATGAACCACAATGATTATACACATGTGAATTCCCCAGTATACAAACACAAACCATAAACCAAAATGACAACCAACACCTTCCTTCTACCTCTTGAGAGCTGAAGACACAATCAGTGTTCAACCCTGGGACTCCTTGAGGCACTTTCTTTCGTCATCATCTCCAAGAGGCTAGGCTGGGAGACTGACTGGGTAGAAAGACACTGCCCTGAGTCCCAGCTTTGGCTCTGTGCTCAGGCAGGCCCAGCTATCAGTCCCTAGGCACCACTCCCGGAGACAGCGCCTCTAAGAAGCTGCACTCAATTTCCTTCTGCTAAGAATGCATCCTTAGAACTCGTCACACTTAAATCCTACTGCAATCAAGAAAGTGTGTATGGTTTGCTTATTTTTCTGGTCACCAGGTGGGAACCACAATTGATTTAGAGGGTACACATGGTCCTGGAGACAAGACTAGACATTGCTTAAAGCGACACATGATTTATACCATTTGTTTTCATGATAAATTGTCCTGTTGGGGTCAAGTCTGAACAGTCTGTGGGAACAACTACATACATACACCAAGAAAGCAAAAGGCCACAGGTTTGGAGGAGTGTGAAACTCCAAAGCTCTAGGAGATTGTTCTGTAAAAGGCTGAGGCATGGTGAGAAGCAGTCTCTAATGGTGGCACTGAAACCCTGTCTCAAAAATCCACAGCTAAACAAAGCTTCCACGAGGAGATGGGTCACGGGGGCAGAGGGAGATCTCAGGCAGCACCAATTAGAGATAGCTCTGTGAAGAGCATTCGACCATTGTCCCAGGGCTTTCATCTTGGGCCAAGAAAAATACAAGCTTTCTAGCCACAAAAAGTTGAGAAACAGACGAAAAGGAACACATGCGTTATAGACTGTACAATGGAGAGAATCCGTGTGTGCCTAGAGAAGCCACTGAGCCATCTGCCCTCACAGCACATCTCCTCACGGAGGAGAGTTCTATGCACACACATGCACGAGTGTGCATTCATGCACACACACATGTGCATACCATCTGTCTCCACACAGGGTTCTTTCTAAGCCAGCTCTGTGGTGGGCAGGCCAGCTCTCACTTGGCGGAGGAGGAGGGGCAGAGCCAGCCAGATGGTCCCCACCTGTGTTTGATTACCACCCACCAGGATGGCTGGACACAACCCCAACACTCTAAAACATGAGTGTGGAATGGCCCAGCCTTAGGATAAACACATGACCTGGGCCTGTCAGATTTCTTTTTCAAAGCAGGCTGTCCAGGCAATACAGCCAAGCAGCAAGATCATTCAGTGTTTAAAGTCCCCCAAAGGGGCTTGGCTTGGTCTGGACCATTTCATACAAAGGCTTCTCCTGCCAATGAGGGTTTGTCTGACCAGAGAATGGAGCTGTTCCAAGGGAACAGCTGTCTTCCATGTCTTCTAGGGTGAAACATGAGAGCAATGAGACACGTTCACTCACACACACACACACACACACACACACACACACACACGTTCATACTTCCCCAGCTCACATAAACTTATGTACCAACACTACATACATATACCAAAATAATAAGTTCATACAGTAAAAATGTTACAATAACTTAAAGATAATTAATTATTGAAGAAACTGGTTTTAGAAATTGCGTGTGGCCCACGTTTATAAAGTTTGCAGTGCTGCTTCACAGTGTCCTGGGCCTTCACACACTCACCACAGACCTGGCCACAACGAGCTTGAGTCCTGGAATGCCATTCACAGCAAGTGTCATACAGAGGCATAAATTCATAAACTGAGGGCTGGGTGGCACACACCTTAAATCCCAGTACTCGAGGCAGAGGCAGGTAGATCTCTGTGAGTTCAAGGCCAGCCTAAGCTACATAGCAAGCTCCGCAGTCAGAGTTCCACAGAGAAACCTTGTCTCAAAACAACAACAACAGATTGATTTACTTTATGTGTACGCATGCACATGGCGGTATTGGGAGGCCACATGCCCTGGCACAAATGTGCTCATCAAAGGACAATCTGCAGGAGCTGGTTCTCTCCTCCCACCACATGGATCCAGGAGCAAAGTCAGGCTGCCTTAATCACTGAGCCTCCTACCAGCCCTGTTGAAAACCTTTTCCGTCGTATCAGCTTACTGTTTACAGTAGCAGCTACTAGTTCTGGGAACTCACCATAAGGGGCTTATATCTGTAAAAAAGCCTTTGGCATAAACAAATCCAGTATATTTATATTTAAAAAGTTAGGAAAAGGGGCTGGAGAGATGGCTCAAAAGAGAAAACTAAAATTTTAAGATATGCTTATATGGCAATATTCTTCTAGAATTAAGACTTCTTTAAAACAGAGTTACATTAAACCACTTTCTACAACCTTTATAAAAAGAGAGAGGGAGTCAGGTGGCCACCCTAGTCTACAGAGTAAATTCCAGGGCAGGCTCCAAAGCTAGAAAAACCCTATCCTGAAAAACAGAGGGGCGGGGAAGGGTATGGATAAATAGATATGGAAACATGAATTTGTAATTCTAGTATTTGGGGAGGGTAGGGAGGAAGATCTGGAGTTCCAGGTCATCCTCAGCTACATACCAAATTCAAGGCCAGCCTGTCTCAAAAACAAAAAATGAAAAAAGGGGAATGAGATGGCAAAGAGGAGTCACGGAGGAAAGAAAGAAATCATCTTAGTGCCAGGGATTGTGGGTTCAGTTCCCAGCAAAGGGAGAAAAGGAACTGAGGAGGGACCATAAAGACCATGCTCACTATAGAGCTGAGAATGTCAGCTCTGCCCTTCATACGCTTGCTTCCTGCTGCACCCTGTCCAATCAGATTCATGACACACATTTGCCTCAGTGGAGTAGCCTGAGATTCCTTGCTAGAGGCCAAGGACCACATTCCCACAGCATTCCTCAGGTTTAAAAACAGTAGCTCCCAGGACAGATTTGGCTAAGAATCCAGTCAGACCAATTTTCCTGCTCCCAGTACTTCATGAGCTTAACTCTGTCCTGGGCTTTCAGGGAGCAAAGAGCTTCCCAGACCAAGATGGAATCTTAAAAAAGTAAAGGCCAGGATCATAAGGCCTTTCCCACAGAGCAGGGGAGTCTCAGTCAGCCCTCCTTGGAGATAGATAGAGCTGTTCAACTTTGTTCCCTGTATTCACAGCCACTCCAGAGGACAGCACCCAAACCCAGGGAATCCCAAAACAACTGGGCAAGCTATTAAGAACTGTGATGGGGTAGGGGAATGTGTGTGTGTGTGTGGGGGTGGTTCATGCCTTTAATTTCAGCACACAGGAGTCAGAGACTGGCAGATCTCTGAGTTCAAGGCTAGCTTGGTCTACAGGATAGCCAGGGCTACACAGAGAAACCATCTCAAAAAACCAAAACAAACAAGCAAACAAACAAATAAATAAAGTGAAAGAACTCTGACAGCTGCCATTCCTCACTCTGATTTAAATCAACAAACTTATAAAATCTTTAAAAATGAAGACAAGCCTGACCCATGATGGCAAGTCATAATCTGGTTTGGGAAGTGAGCATCTCAGCATGCAGGTGTATAACTCAAGGGCTTCTTGCTGGCCCAAGGGCCAGAAGATCTGCCCAAAGGCCCTTTGTCCACCCACTATCTATCTCCTAAGGCTTTGAGCAGCCAGGTGCCCTAGAAGACCAAGACACCTGAAGCAGAGTAATTCAAAGATACAATCTTTTCAGTATCTCAGTTCCCCAAGGGCAAGGACTGTACTTTTTGTGTGTGCTGTACATGGGGTACATTATATCAAAGTTGAGCAATGCTAACTGGTAATGACATTCCCATCATTTTAAGGAGACAATCAGATTTTACTATTAAACAAACAAGATAAGCAGTGTTAAAGAGCCAGGGGCATTCCTCTTACTAAGACGAGTTCAAATATCTTCTGGTGCTACCCTGGAGCAGTATTGTAGCTATTATTCAGCTAGGTTCTGCAGCCCTCACACTATAGCCCCAGCTCTAGTCAAGTTTCCTGAAATCCTGCCGTTGCTCTCATATGGCATACCTGTGTCCCCATTAGTCAACCAGGAATCTACCAACTGTCATATTCTTTTTTTCAAAATGAAACGTATTTTATTTGAATTACATTTTAGTATATTTATTATTTATTATTATTATTATGTATACAGTATACAGAAGAGGGCACCAGATCTCATTATAGATGGTTGTGAGCCACCATGTGGTTGTTGGGAATTGAACTCAGGTCCTCTAGAAGAATAATCAGTGCTCTTAACCTCTGAGCCACCTCTCCAGCCCTTGAATTACATTTTTTAGACTTTAATTTTTTATTATGTGCAATGAATGTTTTGTTTGCACGTATGTACACACACCACACACTGTGGTACTGGAGGAGGTCAGGAGAAGGCATTGGATCCTCTGGAACTGGAGTCATGAATGGTTGTGAGCCACAATGTGGGGCTAGGATTTGAAACACGGTTCTCTGTAAAAGCAACAAATGCTCTTACTTGCTGAGCTTCCTTTGTAGTCTTGGCTATCACATTCTTTTTTGAAGCTTTTATTGATTTTTATTTTTTAAGTACAGGGCTCGTGTTTGTTTTTGCCTGAATGTATGTATGTACAGCATGAGCATGCCTGGTACTCAAGGAGGCCACAAGAGGGTTAGATCCTTTGAACTGGAGTTCCAGGAGGCTGTGGGCTGCCATAGGGAGCGCCATTTCTCCAGCGCTAAGGGCACACTTTGCACCCTGCCCCACTGGCCTTCCTTCTGCTCTCAGAATGCCTCAAGGTCACACCTGCCCGGACTGCACAGTAGAACTCCTCACTGTTTAGGTTTGTCACATAGTGGGATGCATGGTCAGGGCTCTAAGCTCCCTACCTTCCAGGGACACCAACTGCAGAATAGCATCATCAGTGTCCCTAGGGTGGTACAAGGCAGCCCTGGCTGTCACCTTAACGCCAAGGTCCCAAAGCTTCACCCAAACCAATGCTGGTCTCACTGTGAAAGGCACTGCTGGTCTCCACTCTGCTTGGTCTGAGTTCTTCTTCTTCATCTCCCATGCTATTTGAACCCCTCACCTGCACTCTCTAATGCTATCAATACATTTGCATGGGTCTTCCTTTAAGACTCAGGACAGCAGGCGCCCTTCCTGACTTACTTTCCAAGGTACCCCAGCACTGAAGACAGCACAAGACCTTTTCCATAATGCACCCTACAAACTCATGGAACCAGACCAAGAGCTTCGCACATTTTGGGTGCAGTGCTGAGTGCTTTTTTGTTTTTGCTTTTCTTTGGGGGGGGGGTGGTTAGTGCTAAGTCTTCAGCCACTTAAGCCTCTGCCCATAACACACATCACCTCCAGAAAGGCTTGGCCTGGCCCTATACCGTTTCTATCTCCAGAGTCGGGGTCTAAATGGAAGAAACTCTCCTGAACTCAGTACTCGGTCCTGGTGCTGGGCCACATTCTCTCTGGAGCTGAGAGCTTTTCTGCAAGAGCTGAACATGTATAGTGAAGACTGTCCCACTGTACTTGTTCAACATCTAATGAATACTCCATTCATCGAAGAAACATCAGTACATAAAGTGGACACACACATATATATATATGTATATATATATATATCTCACATATATAGATACATATATATATATATATATATATATATATATATATATATATATATATATCTC
>PVIH01004459.1:13599-24700 GCA_004025045.1 Sigmodon hispidus
AGACTGGGTGGGCCCGGCACAGTGAGAGCAGGAGGGAGACTGGGTGGGCCCGGCACAGTGAGAGCATGAGGGAGACTGAGTGGGCCCGGCACAGTGAGAGCAGGAGGGAGACTGAGTGGGCCCGGCACAGTGAGAGCAGGAGGGAGACTGAGTGGGCCCGGCACAGTGAGAGCAGGAAGGAGACTGGGTAGGCCCGGCACAGTGAGAGCAGGAGGGAGACTGGGTAGGCCCGGCACAGTGAGAGCAGGAGGGAGACTGGGTAGGCCCGGCACAGTGTCACCTGTTAGCTTTTTCACTGTTTCCTCCTCTATCAGCCAAACTTTTAGAGGTGCTTAAGCCTTCTCTAACCAGCACAAAGTGGAGCCAGCCAGCCTGGCACCTGAAGACTGAGGCAGACTCCGTTCTCCAGGAGTTGTCTTCTCCCTGCCATGACCCCAGATCTCCTGACCTCACCTTGGAAGGCCTGAGGTAAGAGCTCCCAGCACCAGGAATTGCATGAAAGTTGTCCTGGAAATCACAAACCACTCTTTGATCTGAGTGGTCTGGCTGAGCCAGACTGATTCTAAGACCAGGGACTGTGGGCCCTAACAGGAAAAGGACCTTTGAGGGTCACACTGAAAGCCTGGAGCCCAGTATGTCCCACTTTCTAGGAGGCTGCTATGAACTCAAGTCCTCGTTTGAGGCAACTAGCCCAGCCTCAAATGTAGGCTGACTCCATTTCTAAGCCTCTGATTCCTTTTCTGCAAGGCGTACAGCACAAACTCTATAAGGCGCCATGAGGGCCTACGGCTCTGAAATGGAATCAAGTCTCCTCCCAACAGGGATACTTCAGCCAAGACAGGCAGTGAGGAAAACATGGTGTCTTGTCCATTATCACAAACCTCAGGCCCAGAACCTGCCCCAATGCAGTGATACTCTACGCCATGAAGATATGTCTAGCCATTCAAAGACATACCCAGGATTCATGTTGGGTGGAAAGCAGTTGGGCCTGCCTACCCAACACCTGGTAGACCCGTGTCAGAAAGGGCAGTAGGTCTTCCTTTCTTCTAAGCCAAAACACTAAGCATCACATTGCTTGATTTTCTATGTACTATAGAAGGTCTCCCAAACCTGGCCTAAAATGTAGTCCACTTATTTCAGCAGCCAGAGGTACTTACCTACCTCAGCATTTTGTGCCTGTGTCTGAGAACACCTTGGCATTTTTACTCATGCCTGAATATTCTGTGTATCCTGGGTACAAGGACTCAGGGTCAGAGTCAAGCTGTGGCACACAACAACTTGTAATTCTACCTCCCTCTCTGGTCTCTGTGGGCACCCGCATCTCTGTGGGCACCCACATACATATGCACACATATACATGAGACACCCACATACATATGCACACACATACATGAGATACCCACATACATATGCACACATACATGAGACACCCACATACATATGCACACATACATGAGACACCCACATACATATGCACACATACATGAGACACCCACATACATATGCACACATACATGAGATACCCACATACATATGCACACACATACATGAGACACCCACATACATATGCACACACATACATGAGACACCCACATACATATGCACACACATACATGAGACACCCACATACATATACACACACATACATGAGACACCCACATACATATGCACACACATACATGAGACACCCACATACATATGCACACATACATGAGACACATATATTTATACATTTTTAATTTAAAGATAGGTTCTTATTGGTTACAAATTTGTGATCTTTGTGTCTCTACTTCCCAAGTGCTGGGATCACAGTCATGTGCCACTATTTCCTGCCTGGTACTGACCTTTTTAAGGGAAAACTGACAGGACATATCAAGACTGCTACAACCACACATAAAAGTACATTTGTGTTTATTTAAAGATTCTAGGAGCCAGAAGACGACCATGCCTGTAATACTAGCACTCAGGAGGCTGATGCAGGAGGATTTCTAAAGGTCAAGGACTGCCTGTGTGTATCATCCAAGCTCTCTAGAGGAACTGCACTGATACAATGTATGTATGTATTTTTGTATGTATAGGATTTAGTAGAATGGCTTTACTAGGCTATATGCCAGCTAGCCCAACAATGGCTGTCTACCACCAAAGTCCAAGAATCCAGAGTTTTTGTACAAGAGTCTAGATGTTTCAGCTGGTCTTCAGTACACACTAGAATCTTTAAGAAGTGGATTCTAGGGACTCTAGAGATGGTTTAGCACTTAAGAACATGGGCTGCTTTTTCAGAGGACTTGGGTTCAATTCCAGCATCTACATGGCAGCTCAACAGCTATGCATAACTTTAGTGCCAGGGGATTGCCACGCCCCCACATAGACATATATGTAGGCAAAACACCAATACACATAAAATAAATTGTTTTTAAAAATAAAGAAAATAAAACATTAAAAGGAAGTAGAATGTAATGTCAGTGAAGGACTGAACTTGGTAGTGACAGCAAACCTCCCCCTCCTCCCATGTGCTTTACATAGGCTGCCGCAGAAGGTGAGACTCAGCCTAAGGGGGATTTTCCCACCTCAAAGATCCAGATTAAAGGTGGGTCTGCCTACTTCAAATGACTTAATTAGGAGAAATCCCTCGAAGGGGTGCTCAGCACTTGGGTTTTAGTTCATTTCAGATGTAATTACCTTGACAACCAAGAATAGCCATCACACCAGGATATATAACCAAGACTGTCTAAAAAAAAAAAAAAAAAAAAAGTAACTAATAATAATAAAAAGTTGGGGGCTGGAGAGATGGCTCAGCGGTTAACAGCACTGACTGTTCTTCCAGAGGATCTGAGTTCAATTCCCAGCACCCACATGGCAGCTAACAACTGTCTGTAATTCCAAGATCTGACACCCTTGCAGGGTTGTACATGCAGGCAAAACACCAACTTACATAAAATAAAAATAAATATTTAAAAAAATAATAATAAAAAGTTGGGCATGGTAGCTCAGATCTTTAACACCATCACTCATGGACATGAGGGCAAGAGGATCTGGAGTTCAAGGACTCCAGATATATATATATTTCTGGGCTAATATATATTTGTATATATATATTTCTGGGCTCTCTCTCTCTCTCTCTCTCTCTCTCTCTATATATATATATATATATATATATATATATATATAAAACTGGGCTAAAATTTTAAAAGATGTTAGTATTAGCTGAGAAATGGGCAACCACACAGCAAGCACACATGCTCTCTAGCACTCCACCAAGAACCACAGAGGACAAAGATGAACGTAGCCAAGGTGACATGCAATGGCAGAGGCTATCTTCCCAGACAAATGTGTTCTCAGATGCCAGTAGCAGTGGCAAGCAAGGTAAAGTTGAGAACAAGGTTAGCCAAGGAGCAGGAAAGCTGTGGATATGTTCGCTCCTCACGAGGAAAACACAGAGCTGGGCAGCAGTTACTGCAACTAACTGTTCACAGGGGTCAGAATAAAAGGTCACAAACAAAAGGTGAAGGGGTTAGGTTAGCAGATGGTCTTCCCTCTCTGCTCTCATTTCCAACGCTGAGAAAACCACTTCTTTTCCTTATAAACGAAAGAAGCTGGACAAAAACAATGGGTGGAATAGAAAGAGCCAGGCTCAGAACCAGTTTGTCTTTGTTTTGTGGTGGTTCAACTAAGACAGGGAGAGTCTAGGGTCAGACTGGGACCTCTCCAGTCCAGTCATTTCTCACCAGGAGCAAAGTTATGTCCAGTAGGATCTGCGGGGACAAGGGAAACACTCAGGACACCCTGGGGCCTATCGGGACTGAGGGTGCAGTCTCAGAATCAGCTTTTACTGCTTTTTCTCTATCAACGAAGAAAATAAAGTGTAGGATTCATGAGCCAGCTCCAGCTCCAACAGAGGCTTCAAAGACGAGCTTCTCATCAGCATCCACGGGGAGGGAGGGCTGTAGCAGGAAATCAGGAACTATATATGTAAACGATCGCATCACAGGACTGGAGACGAGCGGGGCGTGGTTAACTGGAAAGGATTCCGGAAGTAGACCTTCGAGGGAGAGGACCAGGACAGGAAGCCGTCATTCTCTCCCTGGAGTTCCCGACCGGGTGCGCAGTTCGGCCCAGCTGCGCGGGAGTTCGGACGTACGGTGTGGGGATGAGGAGTTTTCCTTAGAAAGGCTCCGGCGTACTGCAACCTCATCCTTTCATTTTCTCTTAAAACCGTCTCTGTTTTGTAAGTGATTTTCACAAAATAAACCCCATTTAAAACATATCTCATGGCGAGTTTTTACCGCGATAATTGGCGCCCAACGTGGGGCTAATTCCACAAACCCGCCCACGGAGCCGGTCTGAACAACTTTGGTTACCAGCTGCGCACGAGCCTCCTGTACGCAACCAGGAACAAATCTGCGCGCGGCAGACCTCCTGAGAGACAGATTGACCCATTCTAGTAGAGCACACCTGGTAAGATTTGTTGAAAGATCTGAGAAAGACCCTCCCAGCCGAATCGCCACCTCGTTTCCCGCACCATTGCTGCCGCTGCTGATCACGACAGCGACATCTGCAGGCCGTAAGTTCTCATTACATTTGAGTATATTTTTTTCTTCCTTTTCTTTTCTACATATTTTTTTTCCTTTCTACAATGTCTTATCAAATAAATGTTCAAAATTTTTCTCAATTTGTCACAATGGTAATAAAAAATTATTTCCAAGATTACACATTTAGAGGTTATCTCCACCCAAGAGTCCTTTTGCTTTTTTGTGTAATAATATATTTCATACTTACCTATTTTAAGACATCTCAATATAGAAAATATGAGGCTAAAATGTCTGACATAGATAAACGTATTAAGACACTCCAAAAATTCATTGTTTCCATAAAAAAAGAAGTCTACTTTGATCACAAAAAAATTTAAAGTCCATATTAATAAAAATTTTTAAAAATTAAATAAAAAATTTAAAAAAATAAATAAAAAATTTAAAATAATAAATAAAAACTCTAAAAAATTTAAACAAAAAATAATAAAACAAACAGATATAGAGACAAAAAAATTCTCATTCTATAAAATTGTTAAAGAGATCATTTATTTTTTTTTATTTTTTTTATAAAACTTTATTTATTTGCCTTGATGTTTGCCTGGAACTGGAACTACAGACAGTTGTTAGCTGCCATGTGGGTGCTGGGAATCGAACCTGGGTCCTCTGGAAGAGCAGACGGTGCTCTTAACCGCTGAGCCATCTCTCCAGCCCCAAGAGATCATTTATAAAAGACTATAAAACACTAAAAAAGACCATTACCACTAGGTTATAAAATTATAAAGCTCACTTAAAGGTTTTAAAAAAAGATCTTAAGACAACACCTACTCAAAATAACCCAGAGCCCCCTCTTAAACGGTGCTACTACAAAAAAGGTTCTTTACCTAAAGTGGTTACCATGAGGGGATTACCCCCCATCCCTCCAACTCTATTCCCAATTGTAACAGAAGCCAAAAAACCACAACCACATAAAAAGGCTTCTGACAATATAAAATACAATTATAAACTTATACCCATAAAAAATTTAAAACAAATAAAAAAAGCCATAATAAACTATGATATACAATCATCTTTTATAAGACAATCCTTAAACTCATGGTCAACACAAAATCAAATAATCCCTGATGACTAAAAAAATTTGACAAACACAGTGTTAAACAATAGCCAAAACTTCCAATAAAAAAATTAGTTTGGGGGCTGAAGAGATGGCTCAGAGGTTGGGAGCACCATCTGCTCTTCCAGAGGACCAGGGTTTGATTCCCAGCACCCACATGGCAGCTAACAACTGTCTGTAGTTCCAGTTCCAGGCAAACACCAAGGCAAATAAATAAATAAAGTTTAAAAAAAAATTAGTTTAAAAAAAAGACTAAAGCCTTAAAATCTCAAAATCAAACTAAAAATGTTACCGTCTCCAAAGACCAAATCCTTAAAAAAGGCCAGTTTACTGATTTATCAGTTCAGGCTACTTATGATGACCATGCTCTGTTGCTATGTCATACTGCCGCCTTAAATACTTAAAAAAAAGTTTTAGACCCAAGACAAAAAATTGAGTCATATACCCAGATTAAACAAAGTCCAATAGAGCCTTATACAAACTTTTTACAAAAGTTGACTCAAGCTATAAATAAAACAATATCAAATCCAAAAATTAAAAAACAATTGATACTCTCTTTGGCCTTCAATAATGCTAATATAACATATAAAAAATTGATCATGCCATTAAAGATCAAAAGTACACCCTTAGACAAATAGATTCAATATACACTTAATGCTAAATATCTACACCATAATAAAAAAAAATTAAATAGATCAAGCCATTACTAATGCTTCCAACTTTAAATATATATTTTCCTTCTCAGGTCTTAACAGTGTTAAAGATTAAATAATTAAAGTTGTTATTACTTCACATTTCAACAAAGACACTCAAGTGTTAAAACTCTATTAAGATAAACAGCCTTAAAACAATCCCTATACATTTTCTCGTATCAACATTTTAGATATTAAATTATACTTTATAGTTGTTGTTTGTTAACAATAGTTTGACCTCACTTATGTTAATACCTTTCTCTTTCCCAGACACTATCTTATAATGATCCCTATAATATATAATTTTATACCTAGTTTAAAACCTTCCTATTTAGACAAAACGGAGAGATGTAGCAAAAAATCAAAAACTATATATATAAACGACTAAAGACAAACAAGGTGTAGTTAACTAAAAAAGATTCCAAAAATAGACCTTCAAAAGAGAAGACCAAGACAAAAAGCCGTCATTCTCTCACAAGAGTTCCCGACCGGGTGCACAGTTCGGCCCAGCTGCTCGAGAGTTCAAACATACAGTGTAAAAATAAAGAGTTTTCCTTAAAAAGGCTCCGGCGCGCTGCAACCTCATCCTTTCATTTTCTCTTAAAACCGTCTCTGTTTTATAAATGATTTTCACAAAATAAACCCCATTTAAAACATATCTCACGACAAATTTTTACCGCAATAGAGGGCTCACTCAGTGGTTTCAGAAGGGACCAAAGTGGGGCTGGAGATGTAGCTCAATAGGCTGTTCACTCAGCATGAAACATGCCCTCGATTTGCTCTCCAGCAGCTCTTACACCAGTGTTGTAGCACTGGGGAAGTAGAGGTAGAACAAACAACCAGAGTTCAAGAGTTCAAAGTCACCACTGGCCACACAGTTCAGAGAGTTTATGGTCAGAGACCCTGTCTCAAAAAAAAAAAAAAAAAAAAAAAAAAGACTAAAAGGGAAATACAGCAGAAAATATAAGAGGCCTCACTCCTGAATTCATGAAGAGAGAGGGGAATGTACGGCAGAGACCAAGTGGGGGTTGGGAAGAGGAGAAAGAAAACAACAGAAGCAAAGGTACAGATGGCAGCTAGGTTAGAACAGTCAGACACCTCCCCACACCTACTCAGTGGCTAAAAACAACACAGGCCACACTGAATGCTCCTGAGGACATAAAGCGGGAACCTTCACTCTCTGCTGCATAGAATGCAAAATGATAGTTACTTTGGAACAGTCTGGCTGTTTTTCACAAAGCTGAGCATACTTTTACCATACAATCCAGCACGTGCACACCTATTTCCCCAAACCTATATTCACACAAAAACCTTCTTCAAGGTGTTCATATTATCTTCATCCAAAATCACCAAAATCTAAAACCAAGAGGTTTAGTTGGGTTTTCTTTTACTCTAGCCCCACACTGGGCACCAAAATGTAGTTATCTGGTTTTGCTCTTTTGGGGGGCCTGCCACCCAGCTCACAAATAAATCACACATGGAGGCTTACTTTTAATTATAAATGCCCAGCCTTAGCTTGGCTTGTTTCTTGCCAGCTTTACTTAACTTTAAATTATCCCATCTGTCTTTTGCCTCTGGGCTTTTACTTTTCTGTAAAGCTTACTCCGTGTCTGGCTGGTGGCTGCCCCTAGCATCCTCTTCTCCTTGTTCTCTTGTTCTTTCTTCTATCTATTCTCTCTGCCCACCAGCCCCACCTAGCTCTCTCTCCTGCCTCGCTATTGGCCATTCAGCTCTTTATTAGACAATCAGGTATTTTAGACAGTCACTGCAACACAGCTTCACAGAGTTCAACAGATGCAGCATAAACAAAGTAACACACCTTAAAATAATATTCTTCAAAAAGATGTCCTTAAGAAACAGGGACTACAGCTGCGCCACCTTTAACCCCAGCACTGGAGGCAGAGGTAGGCAGATCTCTATGACTTCAAGGCCAGCCAAAGCTTCACAGCAAGATCCTGTTGTGCCTCAATAGATAGACAGACAGAATGACAGACAGACAGACAGACTGACTGACTAGGTCAGTAAAATGGCTCAGTATTTGGCAAAGGCACTTGCACGAAAAAAGAAATGTTTTAGTTTTCTGTTGTTGTGATAAACAGCATGACCAAATGGTTTATTACCCAGACGGCTCACAGTCCATTGTGAAGGAAAGTCGGGCAGGAACTCAAGGGTAAACTAAGGCGCTAAAGGGAAGCAGAGGTCACCGCAGAGGTCACCACGGGACTCCCTACTGGCTTCACCTTCCTGGCTTCCTTGGTTTACATTCTCTTTCTTCTTTTTCTTCCTTCCTTCCTTCCTTTTCTTTCTCCTCTGTTTTCCCTCCCTCCCTCCCTTCTTTGCTTTTGTGATTTTTTGAGATAGGGTTTCTCTGTGTAGCCTGGCTGTCCTGAAACTCACCCTGTAGAGCAGGATGGCCTTGAACTCACAGAGATCCTCCTACCTCTGCCTCCCAAATTCTGGGATTAAAAGTATGTGCCATCACCACCCAGAGTTAGTTGACTTTCTTATAATGTCCAGGACCACCTGTCCAGGGGTGGCACTGCCCCAAATGGGCTGGGCTGGGCCCAC
Source organism: Sigmodon hispidus (assembly GCA_004025045.1). Lineage (NCBI taxonomy): Eukaryota > Metazoa > Chordata > Mammalia > Rodentia > Cricetidae > Sigmodon > Sigmodon hispidus. Next base: position 22,500 of record PVIH01004459.1, read on the forward strand.
CCACATCAATAATTAAATCAAACAAAGCCCCATAGCCTTTCTTATAGGCCAATCTGACAGAGGTATTTTCTCAGTTGAAGTTTCCTTTTTCCAGGTGACCCTAGTTTATATCAAATTGACAAAAAAACTAACCACTACAGTATGTTAAGGTGGAAAGAAAGAGCTGAATGCATAAACTTGTTCTCTGACTACCATACACAGGCTGTGGTACACACACACACACACACACACAAAGCAAGACAAAAATATTTAAATAGGGACTAGAGGGAGGTCAGTGGTAGAATGTGTGCTTACTATGTATAAGGCACTAGGTTTCATTCCTAGCACTCGGAAAGGTAAAAACAAACAAGCAAACAAAAGCACCGTGGCACTTACACATGGCACCTGGTGATAAGAGAAGTTATTGCTCCACAAGAGCTATATTGAACCCTTAAGTGAATATCAGTGAGGAAAAAAGTCAGGCTGAAGAGAGCTACACTGTGATCCCTAGAAAAGTGAAAGTTACAGAGCCAGTGAAGTTCAGTGGTCAGCCAGGTGGTGCTGCACAGGCCTTTAATCCCAGCACTCGGGAGGCAGGGGCAGTTGAATCTCTGTGAGTTCTAGGCCAGCCTGGTCTACAGAGTGAGTTCCAGGACAGCCAGGGCTACCCAGAAAAAGTGTCTTGAAAAAACAAAAAGGCGAGAGGGAAAAAAAAAAAGATAACCTATGAACTTAGGTGTGCAAGCTTACTTATTTATTTTGGTGGTGTTCTGTACTTTCAGGAGTTATCAGTCTGATCTCATGACGGGGCTGGACAGGTGGTGTCTATGTACATGAGATGCAGAGCCACCCCGTCTCTGCTCCTGCACTAGAAAATGGAGCCAAATGTCACTCTGTAACATGGCATCAGCCAGAGCAATGCACAGCTGAAACATTGCTGCCTCACTAACGGAGTAATTAGGTGGGGGGCACAGCTTCCCATTTGTTAGCCAGCCTCTCAGCCGATGTTGCTTCTCAACCTTCCTAATGCTGCCACCCTTTAATACATTGCCACAAAATTATTTTAGTTGCTACTGTAATTTTGCTGTTATCATCAGTATAAACATTTAATATTCAGGATTCTAATATGTCCCCTATAAAAGGATAGTTTGGCCCCCAAAGTGGTTGTGACCCACATATTGAGAATCACTGCCCTAAATCACTTACTACACCTGGATTCTGAATATGTTCTATGCTGCCTAGACGCTTCCTCACCCACGGGGTCCCTATAAAGTAACCCAGTGAAACAGGAGCTAAGTCCCCCTTTGGCAGTTAAGGATGGGGCCACAGAACCCAATTTTTAATTAATATAATTGTGTGTGTGTGTTTGTGTGTAGGTCAGAAGACAAGTGTGTGTGTATGTTTGTGTGTGTGTGTGTGTGTGTGTGTGTGTGTGTGTGTGTGTGTAGGTCAAAAGACAACTTCACAGAGTTCTCTCCTTCCGCTTTTACATGGGTTCCAGGATTCATATTCAGGTTATCAGGAGCTATAGATGGTTGTGTTCGAAACCACTGTGGAGGTGGATGCTAAAAAATGAACTTGGGTCCTCTGCAGGTGAAGTACATTCTCTTGTGTCACCACCACTAGGCTAGGTACATAGCTCCAAGGTCAGCCTAGACTACATGAGATCCTGTCTCAGAAAAACAATTTAGATGTGGATAGATACATAAGCTGGGGAGATGGCTTACTGGGTAAAGTGCTTGCTATTTAACCTTGAATACCTGAGGTCATGTCCTCATCACCCATGGCAAAGTTGAACATAGTGATCATATAGTCCCAGTGAGGGTGAGAGGCAGCAACAGGTGGATTCTGAGGGCTTACTGGTCAGCCAGCGTAGCTGAAATAGCAAACTCCAGGTTCAGTGAGTATCCTGGCTAGTTTTTATTTCAACTTGACACAAGCTATAGTTATCTGAGAGGAGGGAGCCTCAAATGAGAAAATGCTGCCATAGCATAAGATTTAGGGACAGGCAAGCCTATGGGGCATTTTCTTAATTAGTGACTGCATTTAGCCCATTGTGGGGGCACCCCTGGGCTGGACTCTGGCTTCTGTAAGAAAACTGCTGAGCAAGCTGTGAGGGGCAATTCAATAAGCAGCATTCCTCCATGGCTCCTGCATCTATCTGCTCCAGGTCCCTGCCCTGCTTCACTTCCTGCCCCTGAATTCCTTTGATGATGAACTGT
>PVIH01004459.1:24800-39561 GCA_004025045.1 Sigmodon hispidus
AAAAAAAAAAAAAAAAAAAAAAAAAAAAAAAAAAAAAAAAAAAAAAAAAAAAAAAAAAAAAAAAAAAAAAAAAAAAAAAAAAAAAAAAAAAAAAAAAAAAAAAAAAAAAAAAAAAAAAAAAAAAAAGCAGAGTAAGAAGATACCTAAAGTCAATATCCTGGCTCTTCAGCAAGCGTATGTATGCCTACTCTCTCCCCTCTCCCCCTCCCCCCTCTCTCCTACATAATGCCACAATATTTTTCTGTTAGTCAGAGAAAAGGGAAAGTTTTCAGCACTGAAAACTTCAGTCTAGGGCCTGGTTTCTAGAGAGCCCAGCTAGCATGCACAAAGCCCTGCTCTGCTATCCAGCACCACAGTCATTACAAACAGGAAGTCTATGGAGCTGCTTCGTAAAGGTGCTTGTTATCTAACCTGACCATCTGAGTTTGGTCCTGGGACCCACATGGTCACGAAAGAACAACTCATGCAAGTTGTTCTATGACCTCTACACTTGTGTCTACACCACCCCAATAAATGGGGAAAAAAAAGCCCTAGGCCCCTTTTTGATCTCTACCCCCATTCAGCCCAAGTCAAGGGGCCTCTGACTCTTCCCAGGTGGTCTGAATCCCTGGCCTTAGCAGAAGTGACCGAAACCAAACATGCCTGAGGTTTCTGAGTGGCCTGCCCTCTGAGCCAACAGGTGGTCTTGTGAGGCACTCCCTGGAAGGAGAAAAGCTCAGGCCACAGAGGCAAGTCAAGATGTGCACACACCGCAAAGGCAGGGTTTCTACTGGAGACCCCAACAGATAAAGGAGCATGTACAGAGTTCCCAAAAGGCAAGCTTCGAGAAGGAAAGTGAACCTCTCTCATCTGCAGGGGTCTGAGTCCACACTAAATAACAAATGAACAAGTTAATCTGTGTCCAATGTTTCAATAAATAACTCATGTGGAGCCCGGTGAAGAAGAGCACAAAGGAAAGAAAGCTGGCCACCATCTCAGTCAAGGAAGCCTGCCTGCCACAGCTCCAGCCCTGAGTTGAGGCCAGAACAACCCCAAACCCACTTGGACATGCCATGTCTGTCAACCAGTCAGCATTGTGGAACACAGCCTAGCTCTCCCATGAGGGTAGTGTGGCCACAACATTTGAGTCAATTCCATATGAAGACAGTCTTTGGAACGAGTCCAGTACATCTAGCAGATGACTGCCCCACAGGCTCTTACCGGGAAGTCTGTCTTCATTCATGACCACATTCTCCAGCTAGACAGCCTTGCAGACCTTCCTTAGGCCTCAGGAACTTCTTGTCTAGTGAGGGCTTCCGAAGGTCCCAAGAGCCACCAGAAATCGTCAGAGAAAGGCACTGACTGACATTACTGCTTCCAGAGCCCCACACATCTCTGCACTCCATCCATAGCTGCCTAGCCACAAAGGAAATGGCCAGGGCTGCAGGCTTCTGACAAATGCTTACCAGCTTAGGCACAGATGTCCTATCTCCTAAGTGTGGGGACTGGGAAGGGCAGTCTCTTCTACTAAAGGCATTGTGGGTAGCCTCCCACTTCCTAGAAAACCATCCCTCTCTCCCAGTTGCTGCTCCAAGCTAGACTTTCCATCACCTTCCTTCAAAGCCTTTTGGGCTGGGGTATGGTTCATTTAGTAGTGTCTACATAGTGTGAACAAAGTTTGAGGCTCCAGCCCCAGCAGTGGGTGGGGCAAGCAGGAGGCTCAGAAGTTCAAGGTTATCCTCAGGAGCACACCAAGTCTGAAGCAAGTACATGGGATCCTATTTCAAAAAACCAAGCCAAGGGCTAGGGAGATTTAAGAGTACTGACTGCTCTTTTAGAAGATACAAAACACACACATGCATAAAATAAAAACAAAAATAGTCAAGAATAAAAACATGCTATCACTTGGGAGACAGAGGCAAGTGTATCTCTGAGCATTTGAGGCCAGCTGGGTCTACAGAGGGAGTTCCAACACAGCAGGGCTACACAGAGACATCCTGTCTTGGGGAAAACAAGCCAACCCTGTAGATGCTTTTTGATACACTCATGGAAATGGAAGCAGAACTGTGGTTAACGCAGATCAGGCAACTAAGGGAACAATGTTCAACAAACACGGGGGTGCACTGCACTTTTCAGAAAGCTAGAAAAAGGATTTGGAATGTTTTAATCACTAAAAAATTATAAATATATTAAATGAAGTTGTATATACACTACATAATTTATATATATGCCAAAATACTATGAGATCCCATAATATAATTTTTATGTTTTAAGACTCTTAATGTGTAGTTCATTGGTAGGATGTGAACCCAGCATGGGTTGGAGAAATGAGCACAATTCTCAGCATTCAAATAGCACTGTGTGTGTGTGTGTGTGTGTGTGTGTGTGTGTGTGTGTGTGTGTAGGTGTACACATGTGTGGAGACTACAAGTTGATGCTAGGAGCCTTCCTTTATTGCTCTTGAGCTTATTTTTGGAGACAGAGTCTCTTACTTACTGAGCCTGAAGCTCACCATACAGTCAAACTAACTAACCAGTGAGCTCCAGGCATCACCCTGTCTCCACCAGCCAATGCTAAGATTAGGTGTGCATCACCATGCCTAGCTTTTCTGTGGAAGGTGGAAAGCCAAATTCAGCTCCTCATGCCTGTATGGCAAGCAGTTTTGGTACAAACAATTGTCCTCCTCCTGTTCCCTCTAGTGAGGGAATGTGAGGTGAGAAAGAACATGGGTGGAAATGACCAAGCTGAGCACCTAGGATTATCAAGCAGGGCTTCCCCTCCTGACTGTGAGCAAAAGGAAATAAATGCCAGTCTATCCTCAACAAACTGTGAGGAGGGACAACAGCAACAACAACAAAACTACCACTAGGAAGAACAAGTAGAAAACGGGATGACACTGCCACCAGATATGTCTTTGACTTTACCATCTGCATCACAAACACCGCTGGATTTCTGTGTCTAAACTCATGGCAGGGAGGGGACCTGTAGGGATGGCTCAGTGGTTAAGAGAGCCTACTGCTCTCTCAGAAGAGCATAGTTCAGTTCCCACCACCCATATCAGATGGCTCACAACTGCCTGCCAGGCCTGCTCTAGGCCATCCAACTCCCTCTCCTAGCCTCCATGGGCACCTGCATGCACATGTGCCCATACGTATTCTCTCTCTCCTCCCTCCCTTTCTCTCTCTCTCTCTCTCTCTCACACACACACACACACACACACAAACACACACACACACACACACACTAAAAAAAGATACTTTTTGTTTTTGTTTTTTTGAGAGAGGATCTCTCTACATAGCCCTGGCTGTCCTGGAACTTATAACATAGACCAGGTCGACCTCTTCAGTGCTGAGATTAAAAGTGTGCCACTCCATGTAGAGCATTTTCTTAATGAGTTATTAACCTGGAAGAGCCCAGCATCTTTTGAGTGTACTGCCCTGGTCTGGTGGAGCAAGCCCTCCTCTGGGCCTCTGCCTCAGTTCCTATCTCCAGGTTCCTGCCTGGCTTTGAGTTCTCACTCTGGCTTCGCTCAATGGACAGGGATTCAGGATATGTAAACCAAATAAACCTTTTCCTCTCCAAGCTATTTCTGGTCACGGTGTTTCAGCACACAGTAACCCTAACTAAGACCTCGTGTGAGGATGAGAGTGCATGTGTGTGCCAGGTCAGGAGAGTGGAGACACCAGAGAACAGCTGTGGGGCTGCTTCTCTCCTCAACCTTTACATGGCGTCCAGGTTATAAACCATTCCAGGAATAAACTCAGGTTATCATGAGATTTGGCAGCAGGTGCCTTTATTTACTAAGCCATCTCACTGGCGCTCTTGGAAGGTTGTTAAAAAACTGAGTTAGGTTCCCAGCACCCACATCAGGTGGCTTACAGCCACTTATAACTTATACTTAAGCTCAAGGAGATAAAAGTCAGCCTACTTCCCAAAACCAATATAGATCATGGTCTCTTTACTTCCTCATATTTTTTTAATCATTCTAGGCTGCTCTTTCAAAGGACCCAGGTTCAATTCCCAGCACCCATATGGCAGTTCACAACTGTCCTTAACTCCAGTTCCAGGGATTCTACACCCTCACACAGACATACATGCAAACCAAACACCAACACACACAAAAATAAATAAATAAATAAATAAATGCAACAAAAAACAAGATTAAGTCTATTTCTAGCTGGAGAGATGGCTCAGTGGTTAAGAGCATTGACTCTTCTTCCAGAGGACCTAAGTTCAATTCCCAGAACCCACATGGCAGCTCATAACTGTTTGTAACTCCTGTTCCAGGGGATCCAACACCCTCACAAAGACATATATGCAGGCAAAACAACAATGTGCATAAAATACAAATAAAAAGAAAAAAAGATTAAGTTGATTTCCAAGGTTTCTGCTGATCCATTCTGAAGGCTGTGAAGACAAGCACAGACACCACCTGCCATGTGCTAGAGAGGAGAGAAGGCCTGGCTGCTGAGCTAACAAAAGACAGAGAAAGCTAGCTTGGGCCTGTGGGCAAGGAGTTGGTATGATATGGTGCAGTAATTTAAGAGTTCAAACTTGACCCCAGTTCTTTTATAACCTAGATGTGAGGCTTGAGCAGTTCAGTTTCCTCATCTGTAAGGCAGCAGTAACAAGAGACCCTGACAGCAAGAGAGCCCTTGTCCACCACCAGTCCTCTGTCTGGGTGGTGGGCCCTTAGTACAGGCCAGATGAAAAGCAGCAAGGCTCTTCCTGTCTGGACTCTGCAGACACTGACTCAGGAGATGACAATATGTTAATGAAGATAAACATAACTTTTCCCCAGTTTGTTGTAGTTCTTAATATCTCCTATGCTGCTGTGTTAAATACTTTCACATAGTGAGTTCTTGGCCTGTTAAGACTACATAGTTAAGAACCTGTCTCAAAAACTCAGACTACAGACTATTTGATCTGAAGCTGTAGCTCCAGGATACAGCACTTAGCTACTATGCTAACGACCTGGGTTTGATGCTCAGGAGCCTGACCTGTAGAGCCAGACTGTCAACATCTAAATCTTGGCTCTGAATCAATCACCCAATCAATCAATCTTGGCCCTCACACTGCTAAGAAATAATATCAAGTTATAGAAGCTCTTTATGCTTCCTCATTACTAAGTGGGACATATACTATCTACTAGTTTTACAGTGTTATGCTGAAAATTAAATTTATTAGTGTTATATATGTATAAAATAACTAGAAAAGTACCCAGAGTATAATCAGTGATTTAAAAAATGTTAGCTTTTATAATTATTCTAATTGCAATTTTGGAAGATTAAAATATTAAGTTAATCATATTTTGCTTGGTATCAAAATATGTTGGAAATTAAAACTTATATTAGGTGATTATAAAGAGAAATCAGGGGGAAGAGTAAGAAAAATTTTTTATTATTCTACTATTTTAAGTGTGTGAGTGTTTTGGCTGCATGTATGTCTATGCAGCAATTATGTGCCCATTGCCTGAAGAGGCTGAAAGACGACAGTAGATCTGCTAGAACTGGAGCTATAAATGTGGAGAGCTGCCCTGTGGGTGCTGGGAATTGAACCTGGGTCCTCTGAAAGCAGCCAGTGCCCTTTTTTTAAAAAAAAAAAACTTTATTTATTTTTATTTATTTGCCTGGTACTAGAAACTGGAACTACAGACAGTTGTGAGCTGCCATGTGGTGCTGGGAATTGAACCCTGGTCCTCTGGAAGAACAGTCAGCGCTCTTAACCGCTGAGCCATCTCTCCAGTCCTGCAGCCAGTGCTCTTTTTTTTTTTTTTTTTTTTTTTTTTAAACTTTATTTATTTACTTATTTATTTGCCTTGGTATTTGCCTGGAACTGGAACTACAGACAGTTGTTAGCTGCCATGTGGGTGCTGGGAATCGAACCCGGGTCCTCTGGAAGAGCAGACGGTGCTCTTAACCGCTGAGCCATCTCTCCAGCCCCGCAGCCAGTGCTCTTAATCACTTGAGCCATGGCTGCCCCATCTCTCTAGCTTCAAAAGGGGTAAGATCTTAAAAGGCACAGGGCAGGAGAACAGAAGCAGATCAGTGCTAAAAATTAAGTGGACAATCCAAGCACAGACAAATGCAAGTTCAGCAGCACACACCCATAACCCGTCACTCAGGAGGCTGAAGTGGGATGATGGGGGGGTTCAAGATCAACCTAAACAATTCTACAAGCAGCTCCTCCACCACAAGTTCAAGGCCAGCTTGGTCTACATAGCGAGTTCCAGGCTAGCCAGCATAAGCAGAAGGCACTTATAAAAAGTGTCACCCTCATGGAATCAATATTATCACACATGTTCAGTAAAAATCTCAAAAATAGGCTTTGAGTCAAGGAAAGACAGGTGGCATACACTCACTCATGGACTCTGCTGTCGCCATAGAGATCACTCAGGCCGAAGCTGATGTAATGCCAGTGCTCAGGGATGTTGGCAGAAGGACTCCCCATATTCCTGTACATGCTAACATAATCCAAGGGGTCTGGACCACCCAACCTGCAAAAAGAGAAAACACAAGGTGTCAATTTAAATCAGGAAACCAGAAAATATCAAGTAAGAGGCTCTGCTCCACAAACCCAAAGGTCCCACCCTAGAAGAGCCTACAGCATAAGATAACTAAAGGGAGGCAAAATCTCCTTAGCAGTGAGCCAAGGAAAGCAGCTAAGGCTGTGTGATGCCACATGATCAAAAAACTCCCTTCTCTTCCCTCCAACAGACCTCTTTTTAGAAATGAAGCAAATCTGCTAGCTTCACATTTTGCTTTCTTTCCCCTGTTTTAAGTTGCTGACTCCAAATGGAGTCTCCTTCTGTGGTGCCTGACAGCATGACAGGCTTCACGGCTCGAGATGGCATCAGTTCATCAATGGCTTCTGTTGAGGACCATCCGGAGCATGCCCAGTGGATGTACAGGTTTCATTCTACACCTGTCTCTTAGACAGCTAGTTCCTGAAGGCCTGTATTGTGCCTTCTATTATTGTTTCTTCTAAACACACACAAAACCTTCAGTCCTCATAGATTCTGGTCTGCACTCCACAGATCAAAATGTAGACACTGCAAAGTGACAAAGTCCAAACATCAGCTAGCCCAGCTCTGCACAGAGCACTGCTGCATGAACCAGGCTGAACCCTGTCAGTACCTGCCTTCTAAAGAGCATCCCAGCAGGCATTTGTTTCAAAGGAAGAGCTGGAACAGCTCACGATTTGAAGCTCCTAAGGATCACATTAAATTTCCCCATAAACCCAACAGAGCAGCAGTTGAGGAAGAGATTCAATCATTACCACACTGAGGATTTAATTCAATAAAAATTCTTTTAGCAATTAGTGCTTAAGCAAACAAAACAAACAACAAACAAAACTTCTTTTCTTCAGATTGGACAGGAAAACATAGTGGACTTGAGAAGCACACTAAATGGAAACCATCAGCAGAAGAAAGTGCCCTGAGCCCATGAACTCCACATTTGAGCTGCCTCACATGGACCACTCCAAACTGTAGAATCTTTGCCTGGCCCTGAACATGGACTGGAGTATGCTTTGCAGGAACACTTACAACAAATAAAAGACATGGTACAGGAGATCCCGGCAAGCATGCCAGGACCATGCAATTCAAACCCTATTTTAAAACCCGTAAGTCTGGTTTCATCCTCTTTGCCAGGATGTTATTAGCCTTTGCAGAAATCCTTACTCTCTAGGGAAAAATAAAAAGCTAAGTATTTCTAGAACTCCTAAGAAAGTCACCACAAATAGCTCAGATCTCACCTGAATGAGTTAGGGAAAGGTGAGTTAGGGAAAGTCTCCAAGTTTGCCTTTTTGTTTTGTTTTGTTTTTCAAGACAGGGTTTCCCTGGGTAACCCTGGCTGTCCTGGAACTAGCTCTGAGGACCAGGCTGGCCTCAGACTCACAGAGATCTGCCTGCCTTTGCCTCCTAAGTGCTGGGACTAAAGGCATGAGCCACCACTGCCTAGCCTCTATGTCTGTCTTTTAACTGTGATTTCAACAAATCATTTCACTAAGCCCATAAGCAGTTGGATTTAGAAACCTTTTGGGGAAAGGTTCTCCCTGTTATGAGAACCGAAGGGTTATAAATACACTTCAGTATCTCAAGTCTGCAAATAGAGAAAGGAAAAGAACCCCATTATGACGCAGGCCCCTAAAAAAGATAGACTCCATATCCCCTCCCACTTCCATGGGAAATCCCCAAGAGCGTTTGCAGCAGGCAGCAACAAGCAGTGACACAGTGTTCACTGTCCTGCTGCACCTGCCAGCATGCTGTAGCTCCTTCAGTCTGCCAGGGAGGTCACATCAAAAAGTGGCCTTTTTGGGAGCTGGGCAGTTGTGGCATAAGGACAGCTGAGTCCACAGAATGAGTTCCAGGACAGCCAGGGCTACACAAAGAAACCTTCTCTCAGAAAGAAAAGAAAAAGAAGAATCAGGGAATGGCAAGTACTAACTCAGAGAGTGTTGTTTTATCACTCAGATGAATATTAAAATTGTATTTTACACTTACGAAAAAATGTGATCTAAGGGTCTAAAGCATCCCTTACCTAATTCCTGAACACCTGACTTCTCTACGGGGCAATTGCAGGACTACAGTGGACCAAGGCACCAGGCTCTGCCTCTGTTTTGACCCTTGCCTTGCTTGTCAAAGTCTTGGCTATTAGCTAGAGTACCCCTGCCAGCCTGGGACCACTAGCTAAAAGCTACCCCTCAAACCCAAAAGAAATCCTATAGCCAGATCCAAGCAGTTTAGTCAGTCACCCTGCTATGAGAACCAAAGGGTTATAAATATACTTCAATATCTCAAGTCTGCAAATCCCTCTGAGTCTCAGAAAAAAAAAAAAAAAAACAGTCCCTAAACTGTTTCCTCTTAGATTCCTGCATCCCTAGGTGGCATTTCTTATTTCACAAACTGCTGTACATCCCTTCTCAATTGTTATCACATGCTGGTCTACCTCTGAGGATACAGCCTCACTACAAGCTTTCATTAGAAGGAAAGAAAAAAAAATGCTATACTTCCTCTAGGTCCTTACCTTTAAAACACCCAACTCCCATGATAGCCAAGTGGGTAACATAAAACCAGCTGCCCTGGGAGGGACTTCTCACACTTAAGATCAGAGCAAACATCACGGGAAGGCCAGCCTCGTTTCTCTCAATACACAGGACAAGTTCATAATATAAACATAAAGGCACAATTAAAATGCTTGACTAAGTTAGCAAGAGCTACTGGTCATAGTGGCCCTGTAATCCCAGCACTCCAGAGGCAGAGGCAGGGGAATCTTTGTGAGTTTGAGACCAATCTGGTCTACATAGTGAGTTCCAGGACAGCCAGGGCTACATAGTGAGACACTATCTCACACAACACACACAAAGGTTAGCAAGAGCTAGCTGCTTTCTGCTCAGAAGCACTCTTGAAACTCTTTTCAGCCTGCCAACAGTATGCTTACCACAGATGCCCTGCTGGCTAACTCCTGGCTACCAGGACAGAGGCTGGTCCCGAGGCCCTTCCAGGCTGTCAGCTTTCTTTACATCAGCCTCCCACTGACACGGGGAGTTAGCCTCAGCCCTGTACAGCTTAACTGCCTTCCTTCTCCAGAGGCAGTAAGAGGATGTCACATAGGAAAAGACTCAGCCCTAAAGGGGGTGTAACCAGCAAAGACATCTACTTTCCTCTTCAGGTCTACCTCTTGCCAATACCCCAAGTAGTTGCCCCGGGTCTCCCAGGATCCACTGAAAGGGGTCATCTACACTGAATTCCTGAATGAACATGGCCACCTTTTGGTCACATGAAAGACCATGAGAACTTGTCCCATAACACCTGTTTTGTCTGACTGAAGAAACCAATTGCAAACCGGAATGGGAAATCAGAAAGGGTCGTTTCTACTTCAAGGACAGCCCACTTGGAAACTGATCCTTTTACCGGGCAACTTTAAAGTTATCCTGGGCTTCCCATAGAAACTGAAATCCTGAAGACATGACAGGAAGCGCTTCTTCAGGCTGCACTTCCATGCCCCTGCCAATGGCTCAGGTCTCCATCAAGCACTTCCCACCGTAAGTAGCAAGCTATGATGCTCTTCCATCCTGAGCCGAAGTATGGCTCTCGCTGAGCCTGTTCTTAACTAAGGTCCTAAAGCAAAAGCAGCTGCAACGCCAGAAGCAAGCTGTGCCGGGAGAGAACTGTGCAGAGTAAGCAAAAAGTTTATCTGCAAGGTTTGCTCTGTCAAACTTCAAGAGCAACAGCGTCGCACTCAGTGACAGACACTCCTGCACAAGGGAAGGTCCTCTCGTCAACTCCTGACTCACCAAAGGGACAAAGCCCTCATCTTGCCCCCTCCTAGCCCACGGGGGCGACCTGGTCCCCGGACCGCCCTAGACTACGCGATCCCGTGCCCTCCAAAGCCCTCTCAAATGTTCTCCAGGCCCCGCCTCACCTCCCCCCTTCCACACCAGCCGCCCCCTGGCTTCCCCAAGCCCACTAATGACCCACTGCAGGCGCCCCCTCCTTTCTCCACGTTTACAGTTCCCTCTCCCACGTCCCCCCTCCGCTCCGCATACACCCCTAATCCTGGTTAGCCTCCCTACTCCAGGGATCCGTTAACCCTTTGTCCCCATTCCCAACTTCTGTCTTAACTCCTTCCCCAGCATCAGGAAGCTCCTGGTTCCCAAGCACTTTAACCGTTTTTCTTCCTCCCCCTCCTGAAAATCACTTCGTCCTCGGCTCTCGAAGCTTTCCCGGCTGGCCCCCGTCCTCCCGAGGCCCAGAGCATACCAGTACTTGACGATAGCGGTGACCTGGAGCGGGTTCGGCTGGTCAGGGTAAAGGCGACGGCACTCTCCGTAGATGGCGTGCAGTCCCGGGGGAAAGAGTGAGGCAAAGGCCGGAGGGGCACTAGGGCCAGGGGCCGGGGGCGCGGCGGGGCCGGGGGCGACGCTAGGCCGCAGCTCCGCCATCGGGGCGCGAAGGGAGCGCGGGGAACCCGAGAGGGTATAGGAGGGAAAGACCCCGATGGGCCAGCGGACCCACTCTGGATGAGACTCCCCGAGGCGATGGAGGCTACGGTGAGGTCTAACTCCGCGCCTGCGCACCGTGCTCCGTCGGCCCAAGCCCTAGCCTTCGCGGAGTCGGCCAGAGGGTGCTACGGGACCGCGGGGAGCTCCAGGGGGCGGGGCGTCGGCGTGCCCTTGGCTAGCACCCATTGGCTAATGTCATTGCCAGTCACAAGAGAAGAAGGCGTGACTTGACAATAGGCCCCGCCTCCCTGCCACCTCGTTCGGAGCGTCCCAAGGATCTTGGTCTCCCCCTAGTGTTAGGAGGAACCCAGTTTTAAACAGAGACCCGGTACCTAGGGGTACTAGAGTCCATGACAAACTCTAAGAAGCTCCTACGAAGCGCTTAACATTGTTTTGCTGGTATACGATTTTAAGATAAATCTGACCAATTCATTCGTTTGTGTGTCATTATTAATATATTACAACTCTTTAATATTTCTTTTTTTTTAACACTTTTTTTTTAACTTTATTTATTTATTTATTTGCCTTGGTGTTTGCCTGGAACTGGAACTACAGACAGTTGTTAGCTGCCATGTGGGTGCTGGGAATCGAACCCGGGTCCTCTGGAAGAGCAGATGGTGCTCTTAACCGCTGAGCCATCTCTCCAGCCCCTCTTTAATATTTCTTGATACTAGTGACTAAAAGCAATTTGAAGAGGCAATGAAATAAACACTCGAGAAGAAAGTGCCTGGCTGTTTTAAAAGCATTTACGCACATTTTCTCTTCACCTGAACATTCTCATCTATCAAGGTTTTAAACTCAATAAAAGAAATAGTAAAAGCGGTTTCTAAACCGTTAGATAATATTTTAGACATTGCATACTACTACAGGTATTTTTGATAATTTTTGTTAGCTTTTGCTTCGTGGGTTTTTTGTTTTGTTTTCCGAGACAGGTTTTCGGTGTAGCCCCAGCTGTCCTGGAACTCACTCTACTGACCAAGCTAGCCTAAACTAGAGATCTGCCTGCCTAGGTGCTGGAATTAAAGGCTTGAACATTTAGAAAAAAACATTCTACCACTTAGAGACATTCTAAGTGTTATTAATGTTTATTAATGCTTATATTACCCAAGTGAAGGCATGGTTGAGTGGCGGCACTGATCTGTAAAATTCAACCACCCCTGAACTACTGACAAATCTCAACTACACACAAGTACTCCAGACTCCAGAAGTGTATTTTCCAGAGTGTACTGAAAAAACGCTTCGAACGGACTACAAATCCAGGCATGCAACATAATAATCAATCTACCGAGACTACAAACCCCATGGCACTCTACATCGGAAATACAACTTCCAATTTTCTAAACCCGGCGGGACTCGGGCCCTGTTTAGAGTGCTAGTCCTGGAGCAAAGGGTGCTGGGGATTGTAGTTCTTCGGAGGCGAGGTCCGGCCGCTCCCTGGAAGCCCAGTACCGGCGACTAGACTGCGCATGCGTGTCAGTGGCGTTTGCAGCGGACCGGGCTGGCAGTTCCTTCCTCGGAAGGAACGATTCCTCTGCCATGGAGTCCTACGATGTGATCGCCAACCAGCCTGTTGTGATCGACAACGTGAGTAGCACCCTTCCTATTTCTAAAGATACTGTGCTGTCCTCCATAAAGGATCGTTTCCGAGGTTTCAGCCTAGGCCGCCTGCTCTTTGTCACTGGCCCGGCCTGTCAGGCGGGTTCTGCTGCCGCCGCCCCCGTCCTTCCCACATCCCTAGTTTGCAGGGAGGGCTGCCAGCAGCACCCGTGTGATGGAGAATTTGAGAGAGTAGACAAAGGGAAGAGTTGTAGTCCGAGAAGGGTCCTTGGACCCTCGGCTCAAGGGGCCTTAACCGTTCTCTGAGGACCTAGCACCCGCCCTCTCCCTGGTTTGCCATCACTCAATTGGCCGCTCTTGCTGTCTATCTTGGCCTATTGATCCCGCCTCTGGGCCTTGCCGGATTAGAACAGCATTCTGCGATTATTGGCTGGCGCGCTTGTCGCTCTTCTGGCCGCCATAGTGTTTCCCTTCTGTAAGGGGTGGGGCGGTGCACTAGGGCGGTAGGGATTGGTTTGGCGCATTCCGGGTGCTGGTCCACTGGAGAAGAAGGGCAGTTTCCTTGGGTGTGAGCCGGCGGGGCAGTATAGTAAACTGTATCTGGGTGGGGCCAGATAGTCTGGTGCCAGAAATGGCTATGAGATTTCAGTTATTTTTGTGATTATAAATTATAGTTAGTAAAGGTAAACAAAAAGGAGAACGACAAAGCGAGCGAGGTCCTTTCCTGTCTGCAAGTGCTCAGCCGAGAGGCTGGGAGATTATCAGACGCAGTGTTTGTCAGGTGCTCCAGCCTTTCCAGGGACTTTTCGCCAACGTGTAAATTGAAGCCTCACAAAAAGTGAATGGTTATAAGAAGGAAGTTCGCTCCTCCTTCAAGAACGAACACAGAAGGTGGATTGATCAAGGTCATTCCGCAGCAGCAGCGGTGGCATACAAGTTCATTGCCTTATCTAAATGTCATTCCTGTGCTAACTGCCCCTCCACAAATGCATCAATAATGACATATAGAAAGAACCTAAATGTTGGTTTTATGAGGCGGGGGCAGTTGTCTTCAGTTTCTGTATTTCACTCAAAGGTTTGGTCCTGTCGAGACTGGGACCTTCCTGTGCTCTTTCAAGACCCCTGTTTTGAGGCAAACTGCCAGTTCCCTCTGACCTAGGCTGACCTTATCAGGTTAACTGTGATGCTCCAACCCTTCTGGCCTGGCGCAACACTAGCTCTTTTATTTGCATCATAGGTCGACAAAAATTGCTTTTCCCAGTTTTTGCAGGAACATGGGGCTTGGGAAGGTTTTCAAGCACCTACTTTAGTAGTTGAAGATCCGAGACTCACCCTGAAATCATCTGGTCCCAAGTTCTTCATTCTTTCAAGGAAGGCTGCTTTATTTGTTGTAAACTGCCTTTTTAAAGGTGACCCTGAAACAGGAGGTAGGGTGTATGTGGCCCAGCTGGTAGTGCTTGGCTGACAAGCCCTGGGCTCCATCCCCAGCACAGCATAGACCTGGTATATAAATCGTATTTGGTGGCCCAGGCCTGTAATCCCAACACTAGGGAAGTGGAGACAGGAAGTTCAAGGTCATTGTTTGAAGCAGCCCTCCAAGACATGAGACCCTGTTTGTTTGTTTGATGGGGATAGAGGCTGAGCAAAGTTAATTAAATGAGACACCTTATTTTGAGGTTTTTTTAAAATTTATTTATTACGTATACAGTATACAAAAGAGGGTACCAGATGTCATCATAGATGGTTGTGAGCCACCATGTGGCTGCTGGGAATTGAACTCAGGTCCTCTGGAAGAGCAGTTAGTGCTCTTAATCTCTGAGCCATCTCTCCAGCACTGGGTTTTTGTTTTTGTTTGTTTGTTTTTTGTTTGTTTCTCACTAGACTTGTTAACTCTTGTGAGGAAGAGAGTGAGATCCTCCTTTTTTTAAATTTTTTAAAATTTATTTAAAGATTATACAGTATACAGAAGAGGGTACCAGATGTCATCATAGATGCTTGTGAGACACCATGTGGTTGCTGGGAATTGTACTCAGGACCTCTGGAAGAGCAGCCAGTGCTCTTAACTGCTGAGCCATCTCTCCAGCCCTGAGATCCTCCATTTTTCATAAATCCCTCTACCTACTCTACACGGTACCCAGGACTGGTCTCTTTCTCTCTTTCTCTCTCTCTCTCTCTCTCTCTCTCTCTCTCTCTCTCTCTCTCTCTCTCTCTCTCTCTCTCT
>PVIH01004459.1:39661-140318 GCA_004025045.1 Sigmodon hispidus
CTCTCTCTCTCTCTCTCTCTCTCTCTCTCTCTCTCTCTCTCTCTCTCTCTCTCTCTCTCTCTCTCTCTCTCTCTCTCTCTCTCTCTCTCTCGTGTGTGTGTGTGTGTGTGTGTGTGTGTGTGTGTGTGTTTAGGCAGTATGAGCTGTCCAATGTAGATGGTGTGCAGTATGGCATCCAAATTCTGCTTCTCTCCAAGGACAGCAGCTAGTGCTCTTAACAAGCCCTCTCTCCAGCTCACCATTACCTCTTTATCTACAGTACCCAAGGCTGGGTACCACTATGTACAAAGTAAAGCCCTTTCATTTGCTAGGTGGGAAAATAGGTGAATAACTGATTATCTCTATCATGGTAAAGATGAGGGCTTTCAGCTTATAACGCTGCAAATGCCTGAGCAACACTTCTTTTTTTTGTTTATTTGAAACAAGGTCTCAGGTTACTTTTTATTCTCAATGTTGATATCTAGAGAACACCACTACTTATGTTTTTAGCTAGATTCTGTATGTTGGATCTACTTTTTTCTTAGTCGTTAAAAAAAAAGTGTAGAAATGATCAGTATGAGGCTGGAGAAATGGCTCAGCAGTTAAGAGGACTTGGTGCTCTTGTAGAGGACTTGGGTTCCATTCCTAGCATCCTTGAAGGCAACTTACAACCTGTAACTCAAGCTCTAGAAGATCACACGCCCTCTTTGATCTCTGAGGGCACTTGCACCTACGTACACAGACCCACAGACAAGACAAACACATACACATATAATTAAAGTTTTTTTTTAAAAAAAAAAAATTACCAGTTTTGTTTTGGCATTAACAGTGCAGGAACAGTCTGTTCATCCCACCAGCTCCTTTGCCTTGGATTCCTAAAGCTGAAGTTACAGGTGCTTATGAACCACTCTATAGATTCTGGGAACCAGAATCCTCTGGAAGAACAGCTGGTGCTCTTAACTGATGAGCCATCTCTTCAGCTCCCCTCCCTTTTTGTCTTTGTGATCTAAATACATCTCCCATTTTATGTGTACTACATGCATGCAGTGCCTGAGGAGACCAGAAGAGGGCGTCAGATGCCCTGCAACTGGAATTATAGACAGTTGCGAGCTGCTGAGTTGGTGCTTGGAAACTGAACCTGTGTCCTGTGAAAGAGCAACCAGTGCTCCTAACTGATGAGCCATCCAGCCTTTGTTTTCTTTCTTACAAAGACTCTTACTGTGTAGCTCTGGCCACCCTGGAGGCTCATTATGTAGACAAAGCTGGCTTCAAACTTAGGGTCCTCCTGCCAGGGCCTCCGGACAGCTGAGATTTCAGGTGTGTACCATCATACCAGGCTGATTTTTCCCAGAAAAATTAGAAAGATAATTTCACATGCAGTCTTCCGTTTGTAATCATTGCCAGTAAATCTAAAAGTCTGTTGTGATTTACAAAACCAAGTGGGTTGGTAGCTGCAGGTGCCGGAAAGATGAGTACATCTGATGCAGAACGGCCGTCACTAGGCACAAGGCCTCTGTGCAGGGATAGAAAGAAATGCTTCAATTAATTACAAGTCTGTGGGTTAAACCCTGCTTATATACAGTTCTGACCATACTAAAATACACCAAATTGTACTTTACCTAAAATTAGTAAATTATATATGTGATATGTAAATTTTATCGCAGTAAGTTTTTTGTTTTTCTTTAAAGTCATTTCTGAACCAAACAAAAGTGTTAGGATCAAAATGAACCAATTAACAGCCCCTGTTGTAGAACCAATGCTCACAGAATCCTGGTCTTCCTTGTGAGATAGGAAACACCAGCTTCTTTCCCACCACACTAAGCATCCTGAAGTGCTTAGCATAAAATTGCTCAAGCCACAAGCTTGCAGCCAGCTGGTGCTGGGAGAGCCTGCTGAGGGCATCAGGAGAACGGTCACTGGTGGCCAGGAGCTGACTTTAGTCCTCATAAACCAAGCATTTGTGAGACTGCATTTTCAAAAAGACTCGACAGGGTGTTTGTTCATTTCCTTTGCTGAAGCAAGTAGCATGTAGCAGCTCATTGTCAGGCACACAGTTCCTGTAAATGCTGTTAGAGAAGTAGATGGAGCCTCTTTGTATGCTCTGAGGTCCAGCTTACAGAGTGAGCATCTCATCTCACCTCCTGCACTCTGCTTGTTGGCCCAGCCCTTGTCCTGGCAGGCCTGCTGGGGCCAAAGGGACAAGCTGGGTCTGGTTCTTCTGACGGAATCACTCCCTGCTGCCCTCCTCTGCCTGGGGCCTTGTGGCTGCTCACTCAGGTTCATAATTTAGGTTTCCTGCCTTTTTTAAATTTTTTTAAATTATTTATTTATTTATTTATTTATTTATTATGTGTGCGGTATACAGAAGAGGATACCATATCTCACCATAGCTGGTTGTGAGCCACCATGCTGATGCTGGGAATTGAACTCAGGACCTCCAGAAGAGCAGTCAGTGCTCTTAACCTCTGAGCCATCTCTCCAGCCCCCTGCTTTCTTTCTTTCTTTCTTTTTTTTTTTAACTTTTTTATTTACTTGCCTTGGTGTTTGCCTGGAACTGGCCCCCTGCCTTTTTTTAAAAAAAAAAAATATTTATTTTTATTTTATGTGAATTAGTGTTTTGCCTGCATGCATAACTGTGTAAGGGTGTCAGCTCTTGGAATCACAGACAGTTGTTAGCTGCCATGTGGGTGCTGGGAATCGAACATCAGGTCCTCTGGAAGAACAGTCAGTGCTCTCAACCGCTGAGCCATCTCTCTAGCACCTCACTTGGCTGTTTGGTTGTTGTTTGTTGCCTCAGCCTTCAATTGGGAGTGTTTACAGCCATGTGCCACCATGAATGGCCAAACCTGACATCTTAATCTGCCTTGTTACCCAGACTCTTGTCCTTGTCCTAGAAAACATGAACAACTTGGAAAATCAAGTCTTAATAAATATTCAAATCTGGGGCTGGAAAGATGGCTCAGCAGTTAAAAGCTGCTCTTCCAGAGGACCTGGGTTCAATTCCAAGCACCCTCATGGCAGCTCACAGCTGTCTGTAATTTCAGGGATTTGACACTTTTATACCAATGCACATAAAATAAAATTAAATAAATTATTTTTCAATATTCAAATTTAAAGAGCAGTAGTGGCATGTACCTTTAATCCCAGCACTCAGGAGGCAGAACAGGTAGATCTCTGAGTTCTAGACAGGCATGGTCTACAGAATGAGTTCCAGGACAGCCAAAGCTACACAGTGAAACCCTGTCTCAAAAGGGCAAAAAAGGGAAGAAAAAACAATAAATAAATAAAATATTCAAATATAAGGGGCTGTGGTGGCACACACCTTTAATCCCAGAACTCAGGAGGCAGAGGCAGGTGATCTCTGTTGTTTGAGCCCAGCCTGGTCTGTAGAGCAAATTCCAGGACAGCCAAGGCTTTATAAAGAAACCCTGTCTTGAGAGAAAGAGAGAAAAGAATTCAGATCTGAAAATGTATATGGCACATATCTGTAATCCTAGCATTCAGGAGGTAGAAGCAGAGAGATCACCCTCAGCCACAGAACAGGTTTGAGGCTAGCCTGCGCTAGATGAAATCCTGTCTTGTGGCTCACCTTCACTTCCTTTGTTTGGAATCCTGCCAGGAAATCCAGCTAGTCTATAGGCAGCACACACCCGGTAAAGACAATGAACAGTTATTAGCAGCATGAACTAACAAGTTCCTGAAGGTTCCTGCATGGGTGCTGTTCCCATTGGTCCTGGGGATTGCCTGGGAGAATTCCCCCTCCCTCCTGGGCTCCTTGCCACACTGCCCAGCCCAGTGAGTCTGCACATCGGCTCCTAGTTGCCATCGAGGTTCCTGCTTCCCCAGTCCTTCTACCCCCTCACCACACACACCCTATCTATTCTCAGACTTGCCAGAGGCAGACAGACACCAAGATGACTGTCTGTCACCTCCCTCTTACCTCCATACCTGTCTGTAGAGGAGGAGGAGACAGAGAGCCCAGGGTGCTAAGATAGCATTGGCTCCCTTGTGCAGTGTGGAGGTATGCTCTGCCCTGGGTGAAGTGGTTGACTGAAGACCAAGCGAGGTAGAAGGACGTGGGCATCAGATACGGTAGAGTTAGGTTTAAAAGGAAGAGGATGGGGTGTATTTGCAGACAGCACCAGGTCTTGATGTCTTCCTGGCACACGGTTGGTATCAGTGCCTAGAGTCAGGGTCCACATTGGCTGGGCCCTGGAAGGTATGATGCTTGCTAGGAAAAGTGTTCTTGGCTGGGTGGTGGTGTGGCCTTGAATCCCAGCACTCAGGAGGAGAGGCAGGCAAGTCTACAGAGTGAGTTCCAGGATGGCTAGAGCTATGCAGAGAAACCCTGTCTCAGAGAGAAGAGAGAGGGAGGGAGAGAGAGAAAGTGTTCTTTCCTGACACTACTCAGTCAGCTGCCAAGTATGGGGGGGGGTAGGAATCTGATCCCTGCTCTCCCTGCTCTTGACTATCAGGAGGAAAAGGAGCAAAAAATAACCAACTCTACAAAGCACAGTGCTTCTGTCCCTTCTCTACGAACCAGAGCACATCCATTCAGTCAGAATTAATGCAAGGTGCTTGTGGTGAAATGTGCCCTAGAGACGGGGACAAGGAGTTGGAAGCTTAAGGGAATACAGGTTGAAATCATCCCATGCCAGGAGAACAGAAAAATACATGTTTTCTCTGCCGCCCTATTGGGTACTAGAACTTGTGGCTTCTAGGTAATTACTGTTTCTCATGTTTTCTGGTTTGCTTTTTCTTCCTTTTATTAATATTTTTACATTTCATTTTGTTATCATGGTTGTGTGGAGGCAGAAAGCAAGTTTGGAGATGATTCTCTCCTCCCACCAGATATATGACAAGAACTTTGGTCTGATACGCATCTCCTCTGGTCCCGCCTCTTCTGAGTGTGTATTTACCTTTGCCTATGCTCCGGCAACACATAGTCTGTTACACGCACAAACGTGAGCGCCTCCTCTCCTCATGGAAATGGAACCATATGGTAACTGTTGATTGATTGGTGGTTCTCACTTGTCTTTGTCCTCTCTCCCCAGGGATCTGGCGTGATTAAAGCTGGTTTTGCTGGTGATCAGATCCCCAAATACTGCTTTCCAAACTAGTAAGTCATTTTGAAGCTTGGTTGTGACTGTGGGGATCTTGTTATCTTTGTCCTGTGGCCAGCCCTGCCTCCATGAGGAGGAAGGAGGAAGGTACCCAAGACAATAAGCTGAGGATGTGAACCAGGTTTGAGAGGTACAGAAAAAAGCCTCTGTTTTGTTTGGTTTGGTGTGTGTGTGTGTGAGTGATTGGAGGAGGTAGGTGCTGCCGCATGTGTGTGTTGGTCAGAGCACACTGTTACAGAGTCAATTGATTCCTCCCATCTTTATGGATGCCAGGGATCAAACGCAGGCCACCAGCTTGCACACCAAGAGCCATCTTGCTGGTCCTCTTTTAAAAATCTGATCCTCAGGCTGGGTGTGGTAGCTCATGCCTTTAGTCCAGCACTTCAGAGGCCAGGTCTACATAGTGAGTTCCAGGACAGTCAAGACCACAGGGACTCCTTGTCTCAAACAAACAAAGCCAAAACGCTGATTCTATCTGATGTCATAATTTTTTATTTTTGGTGACTCAGAGAGTTACAGAACCCTCTAATTTTTATTTTTACTTATTTATTTTGTTTTTTTCCAGATAGGATTTCTCTGTTTAAGAGCCCTAGCTGTCCTAGAACTAGCTCTTTAGACCAGGCTAGCCTCAAACTCACACAGATCCACCTGCCTCTGCCTCCTAAGTGCTGGGATTAAAAGCATGTGCCACAACTGCCCAGCCATTTAGAAATTCTTTATCTCCATTTATATACACATTGAGGAAATATAAGAACTAGAGATATTATTTATAAAACAATATAATAAAAGTACATAATATGAAAATAACTTTGAATAGTACATGTTCTTTATATAAAACACAGAAAAGTATAAGAAAGGAAGTAGAAATTAACTGAGCCCTCCTTTCTTGGAGTTGGGCACAATAGAATGGGAGTACATTGATACATCTGAATTGTGTCTTTTGTGATCTATTCTAAAATAAGAAATGTTTCTTTTTGTTGTCTCTTCTAGTGTGGGTAGACCCAAACATGTTCGTGTCATGGCAGGAGCCCTTGAAGGTGACATCTTCATTGGCCCCAAAGCTGAGGTAATCCCTCCCCAGTCCAGCAGAAAGAGCCCCAGGTGTGCAGAGGACCTGCCCTAGCCACCATAATGGAAGTGTTTACAGCTGGACATAGGGCAATGAGTAAAGGAGTCATTTTCTCCCAAGGGCAGACTCTGGCCTTGGATAAGAAGTATCTAGAGGGGCTGGAGAGATGGCTCAGTGGTTAAGAGCACCGTCTGCTCTTCCAGAGGACCCGGGTTCGATTCCCAGCACCCACATGGCAGCTAACAACTGTCTGTAGTTCCAGTTCCAGGCAAACACCAAGGCAAATAAATAAAGTTCTTTAAAAAAAAAAAAAAGAAGAAGAAGTATCTAGAACCCCACTTTGTGAAACAGAGACCAGTTTAGGAATAGGACTTTTACTATCTTTCTGGATCCTGTCATTGCCTGCCGGTGATTAGACTGATTGGCTTGGTTATATTTTTGTCAAAAGGGATTGGGGGAGATCCAGTCTGGCCTGCCCTAGGTATGAGTTAATTACCCTAGCTTTGGCAGAACCCCAGACAGGCTCTAGGAAGCTTAACTACAGAGTCATTGCTGCCAATTTTGGTATCAAGTACTGAGGGTTAGGGTTAGGGACCATGGAATTGCGGAAGGCTTCTGCTTTGCAGTTACTAAAAAAGGACAGGCGGGGTGCAGCATACAGTCTCCAACCTAGAGAATGAGAGCCCTCCGTATGGATGAGGACTGAAGCTGAGGCTCCTCCAGAAGTGATTGTGCCTATACAGCTCAGGCCTGGGAGGGCAGGATGCCAGGTGGGCCCAGCCGCTGCTACAGATTGTGCCTTTGACTTGCAGGAGCACCGAGGGCTGCTGTCAATCCGCTACCCCATGGAGCATGGCATCGTCAAGGACTGGAATGACATGGAGCGTATCTGGCAATATGTCTATTCTAAGGACCAGCTGCAGACTTTCTCAGAGGAGGTGAGGGGCCTGTGCAAGATGCCAGGCTGGGTGGAGCTGCACTCCCGAAATGATGAGGATGACAATGGCCATGGCAACTGCCAAAAGTGTCTGAGGCTAAATATGTGCTGGCACTAGGCTATGTACTTTCTAGACATATGGTAATTTTATCTTTCTATCATTCTATTAATACATTAGCCTTTAAACCTAGCACTCAGGAGGCAGGATCAGTTATAACTACAGTCGAGTATCGCATCATATACTTGTAATGCTAGCACTTGGAAGACAGAGGTAGCAGGATAGAAGAACATTTGAGACCAAGCTAGGTCTACGTAGCCCTGGAGGTGGGGCATTTCAAGACAGGGTTTCCTGGCCATCCTGAACTCACTGTGTAGACTAGGCTGCCCTCAAACTCACAGAAATCCATCTGCCTCTGCCTCCCGAGTGCTGGGATTAAAAGTGTATGTTATTCTCAAAGCAAAACTCTTATCTCAAAAAAACAAAAATGGGGGCTGGAGAGATCCAGGGGTCCTGAGTTCAATTCCCAGAAACCGCATAGTTACTCAGAGCCTTCCTTCTATGTAAGGTGGGATGCCCTCTTCTGGGGCGCAGATATACATGCAAGTAGAGTCTCAGAAACATAAAGTAAGAATTCTAAAAACAAAACAAACAAAAAAAAGAACTTACTGTGTTTGCACAGGACCTGGGTTCAATTCCCAACACGCACATGACAGCTCATAACCAGCTTTAGGCAGATTCAGTGGCTTCTTCTGGATCTGAGGGCGCCTGCTCATGTGTGCACACATACACATAAATAAACATTAAAAAATAAAAACGAGGGGGCTGGAGAGATGGCTCAGCGGTTAAGAGCACT
Source organism: Sigmodon hispidus (assembly GCA_004025045.1). Taxonomy (NCBI): domain Eukaryota; kingdom Metazoa; phylum Chordata; class Mammalia; order Rodentia; family Cricetidae; genus Sigmodon; species Sigmodon hispidus. Next base: position 47,624 of record PVIH01004459.1, read on the forward strand.
GGCTGTTGTTCCAGAAGACCCGGGTTCGATTCCCAGCACCCACATGGCAGCTAACAACTGTCTGTAGTTCCAGTTCAAGGCAAATAAATAAATAAATAAATAAAGTTTAAAAAAAAAATAAATTAAAAAAAAAATAAAAAAAAAAAAATAAAAACGAAAGATTTAGGTAGAACTATCTCTGTCTTACAAACAAGAAAATAGAAAAGTGGACTGGACGTGATGGAACATAGCTGTAATCCCAGCACTCAGGAGGGAAAGACAGCATAGGAGTGCAAGGTAACCTCAGCTACACAGCCTCTTTGAGGCCAACCTGGGCTACATGTCTCAAAAAAATAAAAACAAAATAATTAGGGCAGCACGGTGGCTCAGTGGAAGGAGAGAACTGACTCTGCAAGGGAACCATTGACCTTCACATATGTACATGAATACATGCCCGAAATAAATGTAGAAAAATAAGAATTAAAAGGAAAGGAAATTCGAAAATCTAAGTGATACTTCCAGAATAAATAATAATAAATGAATAAAGGAGTCAAACCACATCTTTCAGAAGCCATACTCATTAACTTCCAGAGAAATGAATCCCAGAGATAAAAAGAGAATGTGGCGGTTTTCAGAGCCAGGAAATGTGCAGGCTTTTAAAAATGTTCACTATGTGCTGGAGACGGCTCATCCGTTAGGAGGGAGTTGTGCTCTTCCAGAGGATCTGAACTGTTCCCAGCACTCATGTGGGATGTTCCATAACCACCTATAACTCCAGCTCCAAGGGGATCTGATACACGGGTACCTGCACTTGCATGCACATACACACATACATAAACATAATTTAAATAGTTCCAGGCATGGTTGCACACTCTTAAGATTTATTTATTTTAAGTATATGAGTATTCTATCTGTATAAACAACTTTATGTCAGAAGAGGACATCAGATCCCACTATAGATGGTTGTGAGCCACCATGTGGCTGCTGGGACTTAAATTCAGGACCTCTGGGAAGAGCAGCCAGTGCTTTTAACTGCTGAGCCATCTGTGCAGCCCCCAGGAGGCATACTCCTTTAATACCAGTACTTGGGAAGTAGAAACAGGTGAATATCTTGAGTCTGAGGCTAGCTTGATTTATAATAAGTTCTAAGCCAGCCAGGGCTATATTATATCTTTTTAAAAAATAAGGGGCTGGAGAGATGGCTCTGGGGTTAAGAGCACTGGCTGCTCTTGCAGAGGATCAAGGTTCAATTCCCAGCACCTACATGGCAGCTCACACCTGTCTGTAACTCCAGTTCCAGGGAATCTGACACCTTCCCACAGACATACATGAAAGCAAAACACCAATAAAAATAAAATATATAATAATTACCTAAATAAAAGGGCTTGAAATATAGCTCTGTGGAAGAATACTTGTTCAGTAGGTAAAAACAATCTCCAGTACCATAAAAACAAAATCGGTTTTTAAAAAAATCTGAGACTTGAGAGATGGCTCAGAGGTTAAGATCACTGACTGTTCTTCCAGAGATCCTGAGTTCAATTCCTAGCAACCACATGGTGGCTCACAACCATCTATCATGAGATCTGGTGCCCTCTTCTGGCACACAGGCATAGTGGAGGCACAATGTTGTATACATAATAAATAAATCTTTTTTAAAAAAAATCTATGAAATTTTAATTTTCTTTCTTTTTTAAAAATATTTATTATGTATACAGTATACAGTAGAGGATACCAGATGTATAGATGGTTGTGAGCCACCATGTGGTCACTGGGAATTGAACTCAGGTCCTCTGGAAGAACGGTCAGTGCTCTTAACCTCTGAGCCATCTCTCCAGTCCTGAAATTTTAATTTCCTATTTTACAAAATCTTGACAAGTAGGCAATACACAACAAATAGTGGAACCAAAAAATGAGTTTTGGAAGACAAGAAGGTGGACTCAGAGAGTAAGGACAGAAAGGGACTTCAGGATGTGAATTTTTTTTTTTTTTTTAAACTTTATTATTTATTTATTTATTTATTTATTTGCCTTGGTGTTTGCCTGGAACTGGAACTACAGACAGTTGTTAGCTGCCATGTGGGTGCTGGGAATTGAACCCGGGTCCTCTGGAAGAGCAGACGGTGCTCTTAACCGCTGAGCCATCTCTCCAGCCCCCAGGATGTGAATTTAGAGAGTAAAGAAACAGACTTGCCATGCATATGACAATCTCAGGTTGCCTTTTCTCTGAGGGAGGCTGACAGACGCCCCCTGGACAAGCAGACTTTCAAGGCAGAGTCGTGAGGGTACACAGCTGGCTCACACTGCCCACCTCCTGGGCCTCTTTCCACAGCATCCTGTGCTCCTGACTGAGGCTCCTCTAAACCCTCGGAAAAACCGGGAACGAGCTGCTGAAGTTTTCTTCGAGACCTTCAATGTGCCCGCTCTCTTCATCTCCATGCAAGCTGTACTTAGCCTGTGAGTAGTGGCTGCCTGGCTATCGTGGTCTCCCTCACACAGCACCTGGAGCAGGTGCTCTCCCCACTGAGGAAGAGATAAGAGAGGGAGAAAAAGAAATTTCCCTGAAATTATTAGACATTGAAGCTCCTCAGAGGAAGCGAAAAGCAAAGGTGCAGCTGGGACAGAGGCTACCCCAGTGTGGTGATCTCGCGTTTGGTGTCCAGGGCCATGACCATGTACTGCCACCACCCTTCCCAAAGGCTCAGTGTGTCCCAGTATTTGCTCTGTTGACTGTACAGGAGCTCCTAGGCTGCTGCTGTGGTATGTAATGAGTCTTTCTCTGTCCCACCAGCCAGCTCCCAAATGATGACACAGACTGTTATTAATCATAATGATAATAGGTTCAGCCCATAGCTTGGGCTTGTTCCTAACTAGCTCTTATAACTTAAATTAACCCACTTATACTAATCTACATTCTATCACATGGTGCCACCTCTCTCCCATCCGTACCTCCTGTTTCCTCTCCAGGTCTCTGGTGTACCGAGGCTCCTCCTCTTCCTTTCTCTCCCCAGAAACCTCACCTGTACCTCCTGCCTAGCTATTGGCTATTCAACTTTTTATTACACCAATCACAGCAATATATCTTCACACAGTGTACAAATATCCCACAACATGTCTGTCATCCAGACAGCACTCTGCCATGCTCCCCCAACCACCCACCTCATATGCGTGCATCTATCTGCTGCTGAGATTGTACCCTATGATCTACACAGGATTTTTTTTTGACCCCACTAAGAAATCATGAGCCAGCATTTGCAGGCTAAGAGATTTCCTGGGCTAAGGATGAGACTTAATGGTAAAACACTTGCCTAGCATATACAAAGGCCTAGGGTTTGACACCCAGAACCCTCAAACAAAAGTAAATTGAAGGATTTCCTATCTAAATCTGCATCTGTGACCTCTGAATAAATATAAGCTCTCATATCTTTGGGTCTGTATCCTATCGGACAAACCAGCCTCAGCTGGCAGCAGCTGCCATAGCACACAGGAATGCAAGCTGCCTTTACCTGTTGACCTCTGAACATGAGGCCACACAGGGTTTGCCCGTATCCCTTATCTTGTCTCTGTCATTTGGCGATGGAAACTGTAGGCAGACTCCAGAGGCCGCCAGGGACCTCGCTCCCGGATCCAGAGGCCCCCGGGGACCTCGCTCCCGGATCCAGAGGCCCCCGGGGACCTCGCTCCCGGATCCAGAGGCCCCCGGGGGACCTCGCTCCCGGATCCAGAGGCCCCCTGGGGACCTCGCTCCCGGATCCAGAGGCCCCCTGGGGACCTCGCTCCCAGATCCAGAGGCCGCTGGGGACCTCGCTCCCAGGAGAGTGAGAGATGGCTGTCGTTCATCCTCTACTCATTCTTTCCCTTCCCTTCTCCTGAGAGTTGAAACTGCCTTTTAGATCAGGTCTCTGGGATAGTCAAAGGCCAGCTGTACTCTCAGACAGAAGGCTGGTTCCTGAGGATGCTGGAGAAGCTTTGCTCCTTCTCATTGAGTACTTCAAGATTTCCCTAGTGTTCCACTCACCAGAAGGGCCCAGGAGAAGAGTAGACCCAAGGCTTAGTGCCATTGACTCAGCTTTGACGATTGAGTTTCTTTCAGGGGAGTGTGGCACTCAGTGATTGTCCTCTTTGCCTCAGTTATGCCACAGGCAGGACCACGGGTGTGGTGTTGGATTCTGGGGACGGTGTCACCCATGCAGTCCCGATTTATGAAGGCTTTGCCATGCCTCACTCGATCATGCGCATCGACATTGCTGGCCGAGATGTCTCTCGCTTCCTTCGCCTCTACCTACGTAAGGAGGGCTATGATTTCCACTCCTCATCCGAGTTTGAGATTGTCAAGGCCATAAAGGAAGTGAGTGCTGTCCTGTGGGCGTAGGGATGGGATGAGGAATAGTGATCCCACAGAGGAAGAGGGTTGATGCTCCATGGGTCCTGGGTCAGGCTCTGTTCTCTCCTGGCACTGTAGCTTTCTCCTTCTCCTTCCTGAATGCTACCATCTTGTGGCAAAGGAGCCACTCCCAGTCCCTAAGCTGAGCCTCTGCACAAATGCACATTACTACAAATAGTGCAGATTTACATCCTTGGAGAAATTGGCTTCTTTCTTCTTAAGAGGATCAAACCCTCAGACAGGCATGGTTCTGGGGAAACCTCTGAGTTGCTCTTAGGAAAACAGAACTGTACCAGAGGTGGAAGGAGAAAGATGTCTGAGCCTGGCTAAATGTGGGTAGTCTTGGGCCCAGGAACTACAGAGCCGTGTGCCCAGGTTTGCTTACCAGGAAAGTAGAACAAGAACTCCAGGCAGTGTGATAGACCTCTGCCCTGCTTCTAGGCAAACACTTCCAGGCAGTGACTGCAGACAAGCAGATCTTTGCAACAGCGTGTCACATTCGTGGGACTCCACCTGGGGATGCACTAGGTTTCCTGCCATCCTGACTGTCATACTTGATTCTGCAGAGAGCCTGCTACCTGTCCATAAATCCTCAGAAGGATGAAACACTAGAGACTGAGAAGGCCCAGTACTACCTGCCCGATGGCAGCACCATTGAGGTAGTGCCCACATCTTTCCCTTTTCCCCTCACACCCACCATTAGACTTGGACCAAAGTGGGATGCTCTATGAGGCCCTAAGCAGCAGGACTTCAGAGAACACAGGCATCCCAGTCAGTGGCTCTCTATAGAAAAGGGAAGGGGTTCAGTGTCCTACCGTCTTTAACCACCTTTAGGTAAAGATCAGCAGTCTCTGTTCTCTGGAACTCCCACTGATGAGATGTTTCCAGAATGGTAATGCCAGAGATCTCTTGGAGATACCAGAGCTAATGGTGCTCTGTTTTCCTCCCTGGTTTCCCAGAAGCCCCATTTGTTCCCAGGAGCCCCGTCTTTGCTCTTTGAGGTCTTTGACATAGAAGATTTGTCTTCAGTCTGGGCTTTGCATACACCTGGTTTCTAAGAGGCAGGCAGAAAGCCCTCTTCTGTTACCAGTTAGGGGAATCTCAGTCCCAGCCCAACCTTTAAGCTGATTCTTTACCCTACAGATCGGCCCTTCCAGGTTCCGGGCCCCTGAGTTGCTGTTCAGGCCAGACTTGATTGGTGAGGAGAGTGAGGGTATCCACGAGGTCCTGGTGTTTGCCATCCAGAAGTCTGACATGGACTTACGGCGCACACTCTTTTCCAACATCGTGCTCTCAGGAGGCTCTACTCTGTTCAAAGGTTGGTCTTTCTATGGGGCCCTTGTTAGAGGCCCTATCCTATAGGGATTGGACACCCAGAGGATTAATTTGGGGTCTCTTTTTTTCTGCCCATTTAGGCTTTGGTGACAGGCTACTGAGTGAAGTGAAGAAACTCGCTCCAAAAGATGTGAAGATCAGGGTAGGAGCACACTGCGGGGGAGCTGGGGAGCACGGGGCTCCTAGCTCATAAACTGGCCCAATAGTATACATCAGCCTCAAAGAGGACCCATTCTCACTCTGGAATCCTAACACTCTGGAGGCTGAGGCAGGACTGCCAAGAGTTGAAGGCTAGCCTGGACTACACAGAGTCCCTGTCTAAGAACAGTCAGGTTCTAATACCGGGAGGTATTAGGGTCCTTGGCTAGGAGCTCCCGTGGTCCTTCAGGAACACTGCATCGACAGTCTGACTTTAGTTGCCAAGCCCCTCTCGTTCCTCAAGGTAGAACCCTGTAATGCAGTGTGCCTTGTGGGTGTCTGCTAAAAGGGATCACTTCATGTGGAAAGAAAGGACCCAAATGAAGGGCTCTAGTTCCTTCCTGCCACAGGTGTATTCTCCTGCCTAGAGTCAGGCCGGCCACGGCTCCTGCAAGAAGCCCCAGGTCCAGCAAGCAGCATATTGCATGATGTGCATCGACTGTACTTATCAGTGAGACGGAGGGAAAGGTTGGCAGGGCTAGGCCTGGGAAGATGATTCAGTGGATAAAGCTCTTGCTGTGAAAGCATTAGGACCAGAGTTCAGGTCCCCAGAATTAACATAAAAGCCGGGTAGGCTTGGCGGCCACTTGCAATTCAAGCATTTGGGAGGTAAGACAAGGTACCCAAGGACAAGCTGTCTAGGTAGACGAGCCAGAACTGGCAAGCTCTGGGTTCAGCAAGAGTGTCTTTTGCTCAGAAATTAGAGAGTGATCAAGGAAGACACCAGATGTCAACATTGACCTCTGTGCATACACACATGTGCACACACCCACACACACATTCACACATGCTCCCATATACCTGGGAACACACCCACACATGCAAAGGAGGAATAAGTATGATCTAGGTGTCTTAGATTCTTCTTTCCATCTGCAGATATCTGCACCCCAGGAGAGACTGTATTCAACATGGATTGGGTGAGTAGCCCCTGGAATAAGAGAATGGGAAGCTCTGACCATTCTACCATCTTACCCTGTCCCTTTAAGAAAGGCCCCTGAGGAATTGGCCTGCTGCACAATTTCACTCACTCAATGCTCCTCCTTTGGGTTTTCTCCACTCCAGAGGCTCCATCCTTGCTTCCCTGGACACCTTTAAGAAGATGTGGGTCTCCAAGAAGGAATACGAAGAAGATGGTGCCCGATCCATCCACAGGAAAACCTTCTAATGTTGAGACATCACCTTCGCCTCTCTCTCAAGTTAACTCCACTTGAAAACTCGCTTTCTTGAGTTGGAGTGTTGGAGAGGACCTGCCTGTGTGTGTGAGTGAGTGTGTGGGTATGAGTGTGTGCGCCTATCGAGTGCCGACTGGCCCAGGGATCCCGGGCCCAGAAAGGACATTGAACTACCCACGATGGTGATGGCCTGAGGCCTGGGGTTGACTACTAACTGGCCCCTTCCAGGGAAGAGCTCTGGCAGAGGCCCATTCTTCTCTCAGCTAGGCCTTTGTCTGGCTGTGTGGAACTATGGTTACTACCATAGAGAGACCTTGCTGCTGCCAATCTAGGCTGGGCTGGCCCCACCCCACCCCAGAGTGCCCCGAGGCTGGAGGCAGCTGCTGTCTCCCTGCTCATCTGCTGTCCATGCCTCTGGGTCAGACTGAGAACTGGGGCTGGGGCTAAGTTCTGTCTGGCTTTGTTCCAGTTTGGGATTGGGAGACTGAAAAGCACTCCGGCAGTGGTTGTAGGCTGGGCTCAGGAGACAGCTGCGCGTTTCATTTACAACCCCAGCCACATCCAGGGGTCTTGGGAACCTGTAAGGACCTGTGGGCTCCAGGTCCTGTTATCTGCTTCTCATCCATCTTTGTTTCAATGCCATCTTCACAGTTTTATTTATTGAAGTGTCTGTTCGGTAAAGGGCCTGCAGAGAAGGCTCACTGTCCCCTGTCCACTGGTCACCTTGCTTACACTAATGTTTACAGCACCTAGGCTTTCCATAGCATCCAGGGCCGTCATTCCCTGCTGATGGTGAGCTGACAGTATTCATAGGCCTTGGGACCCTAGGGATTGGAGGCTGTCCACAATGGCACCCCAGCCAGATTCTCCTTCCTCCACTTTGCTCACTGCCCTGGAACCACCAGGCTGGATTTTCCAAAACAGGAAATAGCATCACTCTTTGGCAGAGGCCCATTGTGAAGGTTTGTTGGAGATCTAGACCCTTGAAAACTAAGAAAGCTGCAGTTACCATGTTGCCTTCCGCCACTCTAGCTGACCAGGGAGACTAAGTGAATTGGCAGGGAGGCCCCTTCTGAGATGGTCGAAGCCACTCCTGACTTTGGGCCTGTTTGGGAATGGAGAGAAGGGGCCAGACCAAAGTGCCAAGAACGGATGGGCTCCAGCCTGGCTCTCAGAAGCAATCCAAAGGCCTTTGTACCCAGACAGTACAAAGCTAGGGTGAGCCTGCCTTCACCGGCACCCTCCCCAGTGATACTAAGTCCCACCTCAGCTCCAGATTCCAGACAGTATTCTCTCTCCACTAGCCTATGACCAAAGGCCCCTGCCAGATGTAAGCTGAAGCTGGTATGTGTGGAATCAATGTGGCAACCCATGGACTGCAGTGTGCTTAACCAGCTCACCGCCTCTTAGCCCAAGCCTGCCCCTTGCACAGCCTCACTAAGCCGTGTTGCCTGGTGGGGCCCAGTGTACTTAAATAAAGTTGTTCCAATAGATACATCAGTTCGGCCTCTTTCTGTGGCCAGTGTCTGTTGGGAGAAAGGCCTCAATCTGATATGCAGACCATACCTTAGCCTGTTAGGTGGATGGAAAGAGAACTCAGGGTCTAAGTGCTGTGTACACTGAAGTCCATAGGTGAAACCTGCTTCAAATGATGGGCATATTGACATCACTGAAATCAGAGGTCTTAAAACTCATGTGTATAAGATACTTGGACCAGGCCTGTAATACTAGCTACTCGGGAAACCAAGGTAGGAGATCACAAGTTTAAGGACTGCTTGGGTTAAAGCATGAGTTCAGAGCCAGCCTCCACAACTTAGTGAAACCCTGTCTCAAGGAGAGCTCGGCTTACAGTTCAGTAGAACACTAGCCTAGCATGTATGACACCCTGCCTTCACCCTTGATAACCCTCACCTACCCGCACACAAACCATTGGGGAATGTTTTAAAATGAAAAGCTTGGATCACTGAGATAACTGCAGACAAAAGGCACTCACCAACAATTCTGTCCACCTGTATTTGATTCCCAGGACCCTCATAGAACTGACTCCATGCAGCAAGCTGAGCTGACCTCCACGTGCACACTCATGCACATACATACTGCACAAACAAAAGTACTAAGGATTTCCTCTTAAAAGTTGGATGCACGGAGGTGGTAGCACACGCCTTTAATCCCAGCACTTGGGAGGCAGAGGCAGGTGGATCTTTGTGAATTAGGCTAGCCTGGTCTACAGAGTGAGTTCCAGGGCTACAATGAAAAACCTTGTCTCAAAAAGTAATATAAACCTGTATCTAAATGGAAATTGCCAGATACCTGACTGATGTCTACTCTTCCCCAGTAGCTATAAAAGTGTGTGTGTTTCATGATCCATTTGAGCAAGATGGTCAGGACCACAACAGACAGTAAGTGAATGGACTGGAGAGAGAGTGACTGCTGCCCGGGGCCTACAGTTTGATCCCTTTGCAGGGCCTCAGGCCTACTGGCCCAGAGCAGAAGGTTCCCGTTAGGATCCGTCTACCCTTGGGGCACACCTACTAATATCTGAAGACTTGTTCCGTTATCAGGACTGCAGAGTGGGTGCTATTGATGTCTGCTAATTAGAGACCAAGGGTTACTAAACAGGACGTGACCTCCAGCAGTCAGGGGTTTCATCACATAAAGGCTCACACTGCTGTTCCAGACCCATCCAATCAGAAATTATGGGCGAAAACTCAAAAGCTCAGGTGATTTCTGGACAGAGAGCTCCTGGCCTAGCAGAGGTTCCTTGACTGTCCAGCGATGGCATGTGGGAAGTGCTCTGAGGTAACTGGCTGCAGGCCTGATCTGCCAGCAGTCTGCTGGACTGATTTGGTGGGAGTGGCTTTTTTGTTTTGTTTTTTTAGGCTAGCTGTGAGGTTGAAGCAATCTTGCCTCAGCCTTCCAAATACTGAGATTATAATCACCAGGTCCAATTTGCATTTTTGTTCTAGTATCAATAGGAAAATGCTCTTGGGGTTCTTTTGCTTCCCAGCCCCCACCAACCCTGTCTACCTACCTGCTCCCCCATACATGGCACAGACCTGAGGAATAGGAATGACTGGCTTTGCTTGTTCTGCAATGAGAGTCTAGAGGCCTGCTGGGCTTTAGGGAGCCTACAACACAGAGGGCATGCTACTTCAAGCTGAAGCAGAGAAACCTCTGAGAGAAACTACTAGTAGGGTACTTTCAGTCAGTGTCACCTGAATGGGCAAGAGGATTCACAGTGTCAGAAATCCCTAAGCCTACCAAGTGGCCAGCTCCAGCTCCAGGCCCCCAGCAGCTCCTTGTGCACCATACTCGGCCTACCCTTTCTCTGGTCCTCCTTCCTTGGCCCACAGGAGTCACAGTCCCTGAGCACATATGGCCCAGCCCTTGCCCAAGCTGAGTCAGACAGCAAAGAAGGGCAGACCTCGGTGATGCTCCTGGTTCCGTCCCAGGAGCTCCCCCACACCATCTGTTCTCTGGACTGCGCCCAGAGAAGGTAAAGAAGCAGGATGCTGGCTGGCAAGAGAGTCTCCTGCTGGGACTAGGGCAAGAACCTCAGCAGAGTGGCTTTGCCACACCTCTCACACCACCTTAATGTCCAGCCTATGGATCTGTGCCAGGTTCTGGCGCTGGGCCTTGACCATACGTAGGCGTCTCCCATGCAGCGTGAACTGGGACCAGGTGAAGAGCTGCAGCAGTGCACAGGTGATGGGTACCAGCACCAGCAGGTAGAAGCAGCCCTGGCGGAGTGTTGGAGCCTGGGCTGGGGCTGGGGCTGGCGGCTCTGGCCATGGCTGAACGCTCCCCATAGAAGTCAGTGGGGATTGCTGGAAAAGGTCGTGACCTAAAGTAAGAGCACACGAAAGGAGCATGGTCAGCCCAGCTGCCCCTCCAAAGTCCACAAAACAGTACATAGAAGGGTTCTAAAAGCACAACTTAAAAATTATAAAACAAGCTGGGCAGTGGAGGCACATGCCTTTAATCCCAGAACTCAGATCTCTGAGTTCAAGACCAGCTCAGTTGGTCTATAGAATGTCCAGGACAGCCAGGGCAACACAAAGAAACCATGTCTCGGGGGCTGGAGAGATGGCTCAGCGGTTAAGAGCACTGACTGCTCTTCCAGAGGACCCGGGTTCAATTCCCAGCACCCACATGGCAGCTAACAACTGTCTGTAGTTCCAGTTCCAGGCAAACACCAAGGCAAATAAATAAATAAAGTTTAAAAAGAAAAAAAAAAAGAAACCATGTCTCAAAAAATAAAATGTCTCCCTGTCAGCTGGCCTTACCCTTGCAGTTTCCCTCCTCAGCCCTAACAAGTAGCTGGTTGCCACAACTCCTAACATCTATCATCTATTTTATTTAAAAAAAAAATATATATATATATATATTTGAAATGGTCTAAATAATCCTGGCTGTTCTGGAACTTGCTATGTGGACCAAATTGGCCTTGAATTTACATAATTCACTTTCTGCCTCTGCCTCCCAGATGCTGGGATTAAAGGTATGTGCCACCATGCCCAGCCCCCCCACCACCACCAATACTACCCCCTGCTGCTGCTGTCAGGCCAAGGTAGCCATGACTAGTCCTAAACTCCTTATGTAATCAAGGATGACCTTGATGATCCTCCTGCCTCCACTTCCTGAGTGCTCTGATTACAGGTATACATCACCACAGCAAGTTCATGTATGTCTAGGAGGCAAATTCGGACTTCATGCATACTAGGCAAGTGCTCTCCAGCTGAGCTACGTCCCCAGCACGGATTTGTTTCCTGAGACAGTCTCAGGCATCCTAGGTTATTCTTGGAGTCAGTATGTAGCTGAAGGTAACCTTGAACTACCATCTGAATGCTGCAATTACAGGCGTGTACCATCTTGCCTGGCTCCTCCCACAGTTCTTTGTGTGCTTTGCTTTTGAGAGACAAGATTTCTCTATGTAGCTGACCTGGACCTGACTATACAGACCAGCCTGGCCTCAAACCATATCCTTTAATATCTGCCCCAAACCCATTCCTCACATTCTCCCTTCCTCACGAGTGACATGGCCATATCTCAAGCATCTGTCAGTCCTCAGCTGTCACTCCCCCACACCTGTCCTTATGTGTCACCCAGTTCCATAATGTATCCCACCTGACACCTCCATAGTCCAAGCGTCCATAGCCTCAGCCAGTCTCCTGCAGCCTGGCCTGTGCATACCCCTCAGGACAGCTACAGTGAACTTCAAAATGTCCATCAGACCATGTCACTTCCCAGCCTATAACTCTCCAAACAGCTTTTTTAGGCACTGAAAACCTAGCCCATATGCTACCCTGTCTACCCTGCTTCCTGATAGAATATTTTTTCAAAACGGGTTTTCTGTGTAGCCCAGGCTGTCCTGGAACTCACTCTGTTGACCAGGCTGGCCTCAAACTCAGAGAGCCATCTGTCTCTGCCTCCTGAGTTGTGGAATTAAAGGTTTAACCACCCTGCTTCTGTACAGAATTTAAGCTGTCTAACCATTGTTACCTCCCTTATACATGGAGCCCAACCTATATAGAGGCCTATGCTGACTTGTTGGATGACTCAATGAACTTACAAAAAAATGGAGGGCTGGACCAACAAAGGTTATCATCCCAAGGCAGCACAGGCCTAGGCACAGCCCTTCTGCCTCCCTCACTGGATCCAGAGCTGGCAGGACAAGGAGCCTCACCTGTATAGAAGCAGAGAAGCCAGGTACCCAGCAGTGGGGCGAAGGTCTGGCCAGGTTTGGTCACCAGGGCAACCATACCGAAGAGAAGCGCGGAGGCTGCCTGCTTCCTGTGGTTCAGCACCAGATCCTCATCCACCAGGTCAGTGACCACCAGGGTCAGCAGCTTACAGGTGCCCTCAGTGAAGACACGGTTGCTGCCCGAGGAGAGAGAAAGGGGGTGGGTGAGAGGGTGGGCACAGAGGTGTGGGGACGAGGGTGAGTAGGGCATACCTGGCAATGAAGAAGCAAAGCAGGCCAGGGCGGTCTGGGCCAGCCAGCAGCATGACGAGGCTAAGGCCCAGCTTGAGCAGAAAGAGCCCTCGCACCACGGCATAGACACCCCAGCGCCGGCACAGGGGCAGGAAGTAGAGGTTGTTGAGATGAGGAGCAACATAGGAGATGCCTGGGGAGGGAAGAGGGTCTCACTTCTTCAGGAGCCATGCCACAGCCTCAGCAGTGGCTGGCAACTGATATTGTAATAATCAGCATCTCAGTTCGCATTAATTGTATACCAACAGCGTCTTGCACTTTTCAAACTTTATTATCGTATCTTAATTTTTATTTTATGTGTATGCATATTTTGACCTCATGTATATCTGTGCAGAGGCCAGAAGAGGGCATTGGATCCCCTGGAATTGAAGTTAGACAGTTGTAAGCCACCTTGTGAGTAAATGGAAATCAAGCCCTCGCCTCTAGAAGATCAGCCAGTGCTCCTATCTGCTGAGGCACTTCTACAGCCCGCTTTTCACAATCCCTTCCCTTCAAAGTAGGTATTGTGGTCCCTTGGTTTTTGGGGAGTTGACTCCAGGACCCTTCATGATTAGCAAAATCAGGAGACTTTCCAGACCTGATATAAAATTGCATTGTATGGGCTGGAGAGATGGCTCAGCGGTTAAGAGCACTGACTGCTCTTCTAGAGGACCCAGGTTCAATTCCCAGCACCCACATGGCAGCTAACAACTGTCCCTAGTTCCAGTTTCCAGTTCCAGGAAACATCAAGGCAAATAAAATAAATAAAAATTTAAAAAAAAAAAAATTGCATTGTATCTGCAAAGGACTTATATACACACCCTATACTTTTATTTTGTTTTAGTTTTTCAATTTAGTGTCATGCAGCACTAGATGGCCTTGAACTCTTCACCCTCTGCCTTCATCTCCTGAGTGTTGGGATTGCAGTCCTAACCACCATATCTAACTTTATTTTGTATTTTTACTTTATTTTTAAGACAGGTCTTTCTGTATAGCCCTGGCTGTCCTAGAACTAGGCTGGCCTCAAACTCACAGAGATCCACCTGCCTCTGCCTCCCAAGTGCTGGGATTAAAGATATGTGCCACTACAACAGATGGCCTATTTTGGTTTTTCTTTTTTTTTTTTTTTCATGTATATATGTATATACACATATATATAATCTTACTACATAACACTGGCTGACCTGAAACTTATAATGTAGACCACACTGGACACAAACTCAGAAACTGGCCTTCCTTTTCCTCTTGAGTACTGGAATTAAAAGCCTGCACTGCTTTGCTTAACCTCTTTTTTTTTTTTTTTTTTTAATTATGCTATTATCCTCCCTTACAACTAAGGTGGGGGGGGAGAAGGAAAGGAGAAGAGAGAGAAAGAAATTGAAATAAAGAAAAGGGGCTGGAGAAATGGCTCAGAGGTTAAGAGCACTGACTGTTCTTCCAGAGGACCCGGGTTCGATTCCCAGCATCCACATGGCAGCTAACAACTGTCTGTAGTTCCAGTTCCAAGAGATCTAACACCCTTCACAGATACACATGTAGGCAAACACCAAGGCAAATTATTTTTTTTAAAAAAAGTGGCTTGTTAAAAAAAAAAGAAAAACAGCAAGCAAACCATAGTAGTGCAGAAAGATTCAGTACCAGCCATGTCCACTCAGCAAATGGCCGTGGCCCTGCATCACACGGCCTGCTGCGGGGAGGGGCAGGATGTGCAGGCTGCTGGGCTGAGGTACTGCTTACCCAACAGGAAGGAGCCTGAGGACAGGGAGATGTGATCCGACAGCAGATGCTCCAGGAAGAGAGGGAAGAAGTTACTGTTGAAGTGGCAGTGAAATACCTGCAGGGCAGGACGGAGGTCACAGGTCACAGGTCACAGACCAGCAGGGGAGCAGCAGCCCCAGCCTCTCCCCATGCCACCAAACATGGAACATTCTTTGTGGCTTACCTACTTTTACTAAAAGTTTGAAGGCATGGTAAAAAAGCAACTACAACAATTTTTAAGTTTTCATGACACAAATATAATAAATTTATATATTTAAAATGTATTTTTAAAAATGTAAGTTTGGCTAACTTGTATACTACCTATGTTTTAGATAGGGCATTTGATGTTTTAAAAAAGATTGTTCCAGGGGCTAGAGGGATTAGCTCAGTGGTTAAGAGCATTGGCTGCTCTTCCAGAATAATCATAATCAGGATCAATCCCCAGCAACCACATGGTGGCTCACAGCCTCCTTAATTCCAGTTCTTGAGGACCTGACATCTTCTTCTGGCCTCCCTGGGTACCAGGCACACACTTGTGCATAAAGACATGTAACCAAAACACCCACACACATAAAATAATAATTTTTTAAAAATATTGTCACAGAGTCCCCATAAAGAGAATCTCTCAGAGTGGAGTGTGGTGGCTCATTCTTTTAATCTCAGCATTTGGGAGGCAGAGGCAGGCAGATCTCTGTGAGTTTGAGGCCAGCCTGGTCTATAGAATGAGTTCTAGGACAGCCAGGGCTACACAGAGAAACCCTGTCTTGAAAAATCAAAAACTAAAAAAAAGGGAAGGAGGTAGATCTCTCAGTCCTCACATTATGGCCTTGGAGACATTGACCGGCCTAAGATCACACGGTGAGAAGCAGGAAGGCAGGGAGCTCAGTGGTAGAGTCATACCTAACAATACACAAGGCCTCGGCTCAACAACTCTCAGCACTGTGGGATGCGACAATCACACAAGGGAGTAAAAACCACAGAAAGTGCTAGAGCCTAGGTCTTTTAACTTCCTACCGTCAAATGTCAGGGAGGCCTACATTCTCACCTCAGAGTACCCTTGAAGGAAGGTGAGGGAATGGCTCCCATACCTGTACCAGGTCCATGCCCACGAACCACAGAAAGTTTTGGTGACGTGCCAGTTGCCGGAGGTACTGGCCTAAGGTGATGCTGCCTGCTTCCTCACTGCTCACCAGCAGCTCCTCTTCACAAATGCTGTGGACAGAGGATAAGACCAGAGTGGGCCAGAGGATCAAGTGTTAAAAGTAGACGCTGACCCTGGAGAGCCGTGGCCAGTCACTCACCCGCCATCCAGGACCAGGGCTGAGTACCCCTTGTCTTTTCTGGTGGCCTCAATTCTCCGCCTCAACAATTGTGTGGCGCCCAGAAAGCCCAGCCCAGAGCCAGCAGCTAGTACCACACAGAAGGCACGGAATGAGGAGAAGTCCTCCTTGTTCCAGAAGGCGTAGGAGGCAAAGACAGACAAGGAGCCAGCTGCACTGAAGAGAGAGCAGTGAAAGTTGAGGTGGGTGCGGTCGTGGGCTGAGAGAGCCAGGTCAGCCAGCAAGGCATGATGGTGGAGGTCCACAAGTGTCAGGAAGCCATCATAAAGGCACAGGCAGAGTAAGAACTGCAGGCCAGCCGGGGCCCAGGGTACCCAGAATGCCAGGAAAGACAATGCCAGCAACGGCCCATGCCAGCTCAGAGCCTGGACCCGTGTCAGCACCACATCTCTGGAGGAGAGCCCAGCTCCAGACCTGTCAGGGAGAAGGAGGTGTTAAGAGGTAACCTTTTGGCCTGAGCAGGCCCTAGTTCCCCTCCCTGGACCCAGGAAATGGGATGGAGAAACTCATACCAAGCCCCTGACTTGAGACTTAAGAAGCACAGCTTACCAGGCATCCTGCTCCTCAGCCCATTGCCCCATCACCAGACTGTCGGAGCTGGTGACCAAAGGGCTGTGGGATACTGATTCTAAGGGCTGTGGGTAGTGATGAGCCAAAATATGCAAGGGGTAAGGAGGTGCATTAGAAACAGCATGGTAAATATGTAGTACAGAGCCACAAGGAGCCACCCACGCCACACTAGGGTCAACCTCCCCCATTGAGTCACGCTCATACCACAACTGGGGTCCCTTTCTTTTCCCACCCTAAATATAAGCACTGGTCCTTGATCTCGGGGAGCATCGAGATGGGGTTAGGGCAGTGAAGCATCGTTCTGAAGACACACACCGGGACTGGGAGCTGAGGAACTGACGGTCGCTGAGCCAGCCAAAGAGGGGGTCATTGAAGCTGTTCCAGAGGAGGAATACAGTCTGCAAGAAGAGAGAGATGGGAAGGGAGACTCACAGGGCTCCCCAACTTTAGGCTATGCACTTTCCCCAAAGATAGCCGCAGCTTCTGCCTGGCAAGTATTTCAGTTCTTCTGTCAAAGCCTCTCTCCTGGCTGGTACACACATCAAACCCCAGTGACTCAGGGCAGCTGGTAAGTGTATCCAGCAGATTAAAGCATGTGGCTATTAGTACTATATTATATATGGACATAGAGCAGTAGATACCTAAGGCAGTGGGCAGGGCCACTACTAGAATTCTCCTGGAGACTCATTAAAACCCCACCAGCTTTTCTGGCTGAGCCTTGCTAAACAGCACAGCCTGCCCCCAAGTGCTTACCACTCACTAGGACAGAACCCAGCTCCTGTCTACCTAGAAGCCTGATGCCCTAGTCTCCCACCAGTACTGGCTGTCCCATGTTGGCCTACCTCTCCAATCCAGAAGGACACTTTGTTGATCTTATACACAGAGACAAAGGTGTCCACATAGTACAGCAGGAACACATTATGCAGGATGGAGGTGAAGAGGGCCAAGGAACCATATACCACGGCCGTGGACAGGCCCAACAGCCAGGTTTGGGGCCAGTCTAGCCCCATGGCTGCTGGCCAAGGCTCAGCCCCAGGAGCACTGAGGAGGACCCACAGATGCTGGCAGTCTGACCATTCTCTGGGGAAGAAGAAACCAGTTAACAAGGATCAGCATTGTCTTTCTCATTCTAGCTCTCTAAGTTATTTAACAGCCCAGAAGATAAAATAACTCATTCCAGGCAGCAGTCTGTAGCTCCGTGGCTGCCTACTACTCTAGCTCCTGGGTTTAATCCCTGACACTGGGGGAAAAAAAAAATTAAACTTTTTTCCTTTGGGAGGGAATTTTCATGTAAACAAAGCTGGGGAATTACCAATGAAGTAGGGCAGAAACAATCCAGGCTAGAAGCCACCACTCTGGAGTTGCTCCAGGAAACTGAGATGGCCCATGGGAAGAGAAGGCATCCAAGTACTGGGCCAGCTCACATTATAGGGCTGGCTGCTCAGCACACTGTCCAACCTTAAGTGTTCAGACATGACCATGTGGGTTCAGGCAGTGTGCTTACAGCATCAAAGTCAAAGGGAACCTTATGTGTGTGAAAGAACAGGTAGATTAAATGAAATAGGCTACAGAAATGCCCTATAGGCCAGGCATGATGGCACATACCTCTAACCCAGCACCAGGAAGGCTGACATGGGAAGACCACTGATTCAGTGTCAGCCTGGGCTACATAGTTAAGGCCAGCTCTGGTTACTGAGAGAGGGGACAGTGTGTTCAATAAATGCATGTTGGTATTATTATCTTTATAAATCCCAAGAAGCACTGTTATAGTTTTATGGGACAGCACCAAATTAAGAAGTGCTGAAGGACTTAGCCAAGGTCATATAGCAAAAGAACAGAAGGGTCGAGTGCAGACTTTATTCTCGTTTCTCATCAAATCCTATAATCTTTTCCTCTTTCTTGAACTCAGGTTTTTATCTGATGACAAAGCCTTTCTTTCTGTCGATCTTTTTTTTTTTTTTTTTTTTTTTTGAGACAGGGTTTCTCTGTGTTAACAGTTGTAGCTGTCCTGGAACTCACTTTGTAGACCAGGCTAGCCTCAAACTTGGAGATCCCCCTGCCTGTCTCCCAAGTGCTGAGATTAAAGGCGTGTGCCTTTAATTAAATTAAATTAGATTAAATTGCCTTTCTAATTGACCTCCAAAATCGGATTTCTGTGCATCACTGTGAAATCTTCTCTATAAAAACAGAATGTGAGCCCAGTGATGGTGGCATATTAATTGGGAGTATACTACCACTTGAGAGGCAGAGGCAGAAAGATCTCCTTGAGTTTGAGGCCAGCCTGATCTACAGAGCAAGTTCCAGGACAGTCAGGGCTACACACACAGCCTGTCTCAAGAAACAGACACAAAAAGGGGGGTGGGGGACCAGGCATGCTAGCTAATGCCTTTAATCCCAGTAACCCAGCACTTGAGAGGCAGAGGCAGATAGGTCTCTGTGAGTTTAAGGCCATCCTGGTCTACATAGTGAGTTCCAGGACAGTTAGGATAGTTAGGGCTATATAATGAGACCCTGTCTCAAAATAGCAACAAAACAATAGAACAAGACATGGCTGGCTGTGGTGGCACATGCCTTTGACCCCAGCACTAGGAAGCAGAGGCAGGCGGATCTTTATGAGTTCCAGGCCAGCCAGGTCTACTCAGTGAGTTCAGGCCAGCCAAGTTACATGGTAAGAACTGGTCTTAAAAGAACAAGATGGCTTTCCGTGCTGCCCTGAGACGGATCCATATGGCTTTGTTCTTGATTCCTGTCCTAACTTAAAGGGAAACTTAACACAATGTCCTGAGCCCTTGATGTCCTGCAGATGAAAGAGGAAGATGTCCTCAAATTCCTTGCTGCAGGAACCCACTTAGGTGGCACCAACCTTGACTTTCAGATGGAGCAGTGCATCTACAAAAGGAAAAGTGATGCTACCTACATCCTAAATCTGAAGAGGACCTGGGAGAAGCTGTTGCTTGCAGCCCGGGCTATTGTTGCCATTGAGAACCCTGCTGATGTCAGCGTCATCTCCTCCAGGAACACTGGGCTTCGAGCCGTGCTGAAGTTTGCTGCTGCCACTGGAGCCACCCCAATTGCCGGCCCGTTCACTCCCGGAACCTTCACTAACCAGATCCAAGCAGCCTTCAGAGAGCCACGGCTTCTGGTGGTCTCTGATCCCAGAGCTGACAACTAGCCCCTCCCTCACAGAGACGCTTTATGTCAACCTGCCCACCATTGCTCTGTGTAGCACAGACTCTCCTCTGTGCTACATAGACATTGCCATCCCATGCAACAACAAGGGAGCTCACTCAGTGGGTCTGATGTGGTAGATGCTAGCCCGGGAAGTACTCCGAATGCGTGGCACTATCTCCTGTGAACACCCATGGGAGGTTATGCCTGATCTGTACTTCTACAGAGACCCAGAGGAGATTGAGAAGGAGGAACAGGCTGCTGCTGAAAAGGCCGTGACCAAGGAGGAGTTTCAGGGTGAATGGATTGCACCAGCTCCTGAGTTCACTGCTGCTCAGCCAGAGGTGGCCGACTGGTCTGAGGGTGTGCAGGTGCCCTCTGTGCCCATCCAGCAGTTACTTACTGAAGACTGGAGTGCCCAGCCAGCCACTGAGGACTGGTCAGCAGCTCCCACAGCACAGACCACTGAGTGAGTTGGAGCCACCGCTGAATGGTCCTGAGCTCTACAAACACCTGAGCAGAGGGAAGGAAAATAAAGTTATTACAAAGTGAAAAAAACCAACCAAACAAACAAACAAAAAGATGTACTCATACACTGATTCCAGAAACGCCACCTCAAGGAACTAACCCCCAGGGGTTTATGTGTAGAGGTGTGCATAGCAACAGCATTTATAAACAGCAAACAGCTGGACACAGTCCAGGGCTATAACTAAAGGGTTGTCTCAGCAAGCTTGATTCTTTCCAAAAAGGGCCACATATGGGCAGTGCTGGCACCAGACACAGAGACTTAAGAACAAACACTATATGAGAGTGTATGGAAAGTGGGGGTGTAGCTCAGTGGTAGAGCACTAGTCTAGCATCTACAAGGCCCTGGATTCTATCCTAGGCAAGGAGGTGGGCAATGAGAACCCAAAAATATGACCATACTTGGATACAGTATCAGTGCATTTGAAACCAAATTAAGATGAAATTATATTGAATTTATGTGGCCAGTCCCTATTAAAGTGAAATTTGAATATCAACTGTGCTGCCTAGTTTTAAGTCAACTTGACACAAGAGAGAGTTAAAAGGAGGGAATCCCAACTGAGAAAATGCCCCCATAAGATCTGGCTGTAGGCAAACCTGTAGGGTATTTTCTTAGTGATTAGTGAGGGAAGCTGCAACCCATTGTAATGGATGCTTCCATCCCTGGGCTGGTGGTCCTGAGTTCTTATCCATGGGGAGCAAGCCAGTAAGCAGCACCCCTCCATGGCCTCTGTATCAGTTTTTGTCTCAAGGTCCTCACCCTGTTTGAGTTCCTGTCCTGACTTCCTTCCGTGATGGACTATGGCAATGGAAGCATAAGCCAAATAAACCCTTTCTTCCTTACTTTTGGTCACGGTGCTTCATCATAGCTATAGTAACCCAAAACTAGCCGGGTGATGGTGGCTCACACCTTTAAACCCAGTACTCAGGAGGCAAAGGATCTCTGTGAGTTCAAGGCCAACTTGGTTTACAGAGATAGTTCCAGGATAGCAAGAGTTACAGAGAAACCTGTTGTGGGATATTTGCACACTGTGTGAGATGTATTGCTGTGACTGGTGTAATAAAAAGGTGAACGGCCAATAGCTAGGCAGGAGGTATAGGTGGGATTTCCAGAGAGAAAGAGGAGAAGGGATCTAGGCACATGGAAGACACCAGGAGACACCAAATGGAAACAGGAAATGAAAGATGGAAGAGAGGTAACACCACGTGATAGAATGTAGATTAATATAAATGGGTTAATTAAGTTATAAGTTATAAGGTACATAGCTGCTGTGCATGCTAGGTAAAAATGCCTCCTGCATCGTGAACACAGGCAGTTTCCCAGAGCTGGGGCAGTAAACAGCCAGCATGAGGCTAGGCTCTCAGAGAACCAAGTGGAGTAGGGGGGGAGGAGAGGAGGGGTGTGTGGAGCCAGCTGCAGAGCTTCAAGGCAGCTGGTGTGAATATTTAAGGAGGCAGGCAGTAAAGTGGTCCAATACAGAAAGAAAAAAAAAGAGGGGGGTATGGACAGTCATAGAAAAAATAGTTTAAAAATATCACTATTTCCTCCCACAGGTGGAACCTAATCCTTTACTACTACTGAGCCTTGATTTCCTCATCTGCAAAATTGGAAAATCAGAGCTGTCTTTATAAGAATCCAGGAAGCATTTCGCTAATACTCAGGACACCCTGGGTACTGCACTAGGCACAGGGCAGATGCTCAAAACTAGCTTTTTCTTTCTCGGGACAGTGGAACTTAGACTAGGTTGGCCTGGCACTCAAAGACCAGTCTGCCTCTACTCACAAGCTTAGCTTTTTCTTAAAAAGGACTGGTCAAAGCTGGTGGAAAATCTTAGCACTCGGGCTACTTTCTGGAGTAAGAAAGTAGAGAAAAAACTTGGACACAGGAAGGAGTGAGAGTGAAAGCCTTGTAAACAGGAACACCCAGAAAGAACTCCAGAGATGAACCCTGCACCCTCCCCATCCCCATCCCCCACCCCGTCACAGACCTTTCAGTCCAGGTAAGCCAGCTCTGGAGAGGCAGGAGGAAGATATCCTGCTGGAGCTTTCCAGCCCAGGGGTGTCCTCCAGGTTCCCTTCCTCCATGGGCAAGCAAACAGCCTTCCTAGCCTCCACCCACTGCACGGGAGGCCCCAACAAGGCCAGTATGAAGTCCATTGTTCTAGTTGCATAAGCCACATATCCTGTAACCCGCAGCTAGGCTCACCACTCCCTAACATACCTCACCCTGTACAAGAGCTGGAGGCCTGTCCTGCAAATAGCCTGGTTGGTGGCCTTGGGCCAGCTACTTCTTTTCCCTGGGCCAGTGGGGCAGTTAATACCAACTCTCTTCAATGTAGAAGTAACAGAAGCACCAAGCATAGAGCCTGGAACATTGACAGCTCTCCAAAAACAATAGCTCTTACCGGGTTTCATGACCTTTGGAATTCAGCGAGGAGTTGGGGATATGGTTTAGAGTGTAAAAGCATTGTGCAAACACCAAGACCTGTGCTGGATCCATGGAACCCTTATAAAAGTGGAGGGTGAGGTACCGGAGGGGTGGATGGCTCACTAGGAGCGCTATTGTTTCCTGTATACTCCATGTTTAGTTCCCAGGACCCACATGGTAGCTCACAACCACCTGCAATTCCAATTCCAGGGGATCTACAGCCGTATGACCTCTATGGATTCCTGCATGCAGATGATGCACATGCATACACTCAGGCAATATACATGCAGGTAAAACTGAATAAATCTTTTTTTTTTTGGAGGGTGGGTTTTTTAATATTTATTTTTATTTTATGTGAATTGGTGTTTTGCCTGCATGTATAACTGTGTAAGGGTGTCAGATCTCTGCCTCCCATTGCTGGGATCAAAGGCACGTGCCACCAGCCCCAGACTGTGACACACACCTTTAATCCCAGCACTTAGTAGGCAATTCAGGTAGATCTCTGTGAGTTTAAGACCAGCCTGGTCTACACATTAAGCTCTAGGCTAGCTGCCATTACCTAGTGAGATCTTGTCTTTAATAAGAACATTTTTTAAAGAATGGAGGTTGTTCTTTGACTTCTATACATTCATTACGACCCATGAATGCATATCCTTAAGTGCAAACATGTACACACACACACACACACACACACACACACACACACACACAATGTTTTCTTTAAAAAGCCAGTTAGGGACCCCTCTGACAAATATACACTAAAGTCTTTTTTGATTTTTTTTTTTTTTTTTTTTTGAGTTAGAGTTTTACTATGTATCCTGTACTGACCTAAAACTCCCAGGATGGACTCACATTTGTAGCAATCCTCTTGCCTCAGGTTCCCCCATGCTAGAACTACAAGTGTATACCTCCATACCCAGCTAGGTTGTCATTGCAGAATTCAATATGGATGCCTCTCACTGCCTACAACATCCCAGCCCGTCTCATGTTCATTCTCCAAATTCTTTTTTAAATGCCACCTCCACACTTTGATTTGTGTGGTACCTTCCATTTCAGAATTCCTGGATGTGACTATGTGCTGGCTCACAGGCATTTAGGACGGGCCTGGCTTCCACATCACTGCTGTAAACCCTTCACGGTGCAGCTACTATGCCCATCCACATTTTCCAGAAAGAGGAAACCAAGCTTCTGAAGTCTGCAGACTAAACAATTGGCCCACACTCACAAGCTATGAGGTACTGGAGCCGAGGTTCAGAATCAGTTTTGACTACAGATCTCAGCACTTCTCAGGTAAGTCCCCTTCCACTGTCCTATCAAATCCTGCTCAGTCAATGCCCAGGTCAGGGTCATCACCTCCAGATTCAGTCAGGTATTGTCTACCTTTTCAAGTACCTCTGTTCCCATCTCCTCCAGCCCACAAGTTCCTCAGAGCAGGCCTAGGCCAGCCCCACTGCGGTCCTCTCCTGCTCCTGTACCACACAGCAAAGTGCTCAGTGAATACCTGCTTAGTCCATTGTCTCCAGAAGGCCAACAGAAGGGGCGGTCATTGGAAAACTTCCAGAGCCCACACAGGGTATTCTGATTGGCTATGGCAGTTGGAAAAACAGTAGCAACCTGGACACTGTATCTCCCTCTGAGCTAAACAAGTAGAGCCAGGCCGCAGAGTGTGGAAAACACCTAAGAGTAACATTTTTTACACTCTCTCCAAGGACACATCACCATGCTACAAAGTCATTATAGGCAAAGCTGGGTCCAGGCAAAGGGAGCAGCCTTTTACAGGAAGGCATTTCTTTTGTAAGGCTCCAAGAAGATTCTATTAAGGTGGAGGGCGCCAACTGAAGAGGGGTAGAAAACCACAGAAGCATTTGTCTGTTTTAGGAGCCCTCTGCAAACTTGCAAAATCTCTTCCTAGCAGTTCCTGGGAGATAAAGAACAGGAAGGACTAGCAACGCCCTGCAGCCCTTGGTGAGCTTGGTAAGGTTACTGAGGGAGGAAACCAAGAAAGCGGGCTGGGCCTGGAGAGAAAGAAGATCATCTCAAGGCGGGAGGGTGTGGTTTCCCACTGCCTTCAGAGCCTGTAGACACTGCGGTGAGGGAAAAGCTGCTAAGTAAGTCAAGGCTGAGCATTATCACCAACTTTCATTGGAGTTTATTCCCACATCTGTGGAGAGAGCTGATCTATTTCTTGCTGGCCAGAGGATGGGGAGTATCAAATGAACATGTGGAAGTTCAAGTCATAATAGAAAAGCAAATAGGAGGTGTGGCACTTTCCCAGCAAGCAGCTGATTGGGCTGTTTGCTCTGTCTCCTTATTTCACACCCTGAGCAGGATCTTCACAGCTCTGAGAAGAAGCCCAGGGAGAGCTGGGAGGGTAATGGGGCTTCCACCCATGTCGAGAGGGAGAGACTTTTCTCCCTCCTTCACAGAATTCTATGGTGGCACGAAATTGTCACCGATTCACCTCGGAATCGCAGGCCACTTCGTAAGTCCCCGAGGAACTGGAGATCAACCCAGGAGATTTTTACTCAGAAACACCCGTAGTGGTTTTCATTACGTTTGCATATTTAAATCACCTGTTTTTAATTCTGAAGCACCCAGGTTCAAGCCTCACCCAGACCACTAAACTGGGGTCTCCGGTGGTGATGCCCAGCATAATTTTTCCAAGCTTCCCAAGCGGTTCTACTGTGTCAGTGGGGTTAATGAGTGGATCTCGGCCTGAGCCACCGCATCCACGAACTCAGATTCCTCTGGGGACAACCTGGACACTGCATCCCCTCTTCTTACCCCAACAGAGACGTTCTGCCGGGATTCTATGCTTGCCCCTTGAACCCAACTCCTCCTGACCCCAGAATTTTCCAGTCCATAATCTGACACTGCCGGGAACCCCGCAAACTGTCCCAATGACTCTCACGCCGCAAAGCATTCCCGCCCCACCCTCGGGCAGGTCGTTTGTATCAGATCGGCCCCGAGTCCGGCAGGTTCCTGCCCCCTCGCCCGGGCCGCGGGCCAGCAGCTCACCGCAATCCTGGCAGGGGATGCTTAATTCCGCTGCTGCCGGGAGCCAGGTGCCAGCCTGTGCGCCTGCGCGCTAGCAGCCTCGGGCTTCCCGGGTCTCTCCCTCCGCCCCTTCCCAGCGATTGGCTCCACGCTGCTTTCCCTACCGCAGCTCTGGCAGGTTACGGCGCCTGAGGCTGTCGCTGCCATGTTTGTCTTGGGCTCTTTCCCTTAGGGGCCCCCCCAAAAAATGGGCATCAGCAAACAGGTTGCCTGGACTCCTGACCGACTTGTCACCTCTCATTTCAGCTCCAATCAAGTTTCTCTTAGGGACGCTCTCCTCCGCTTCCCTGTTCCTAATTCAGAGGATGAGTGTTTAGCACCGTCTTGAGGCTCACTTTAAGGAGATGATCATGAGCCCCGAGAAGGGAAAGTCTTGCTTGAGCTGTGGGCATGGGGAATCAGATCAGGAGCCAGGGGATGAATATTAGACACAGACACTGTGCCATCAACCCACATCCATGCACCTCTTCGTAGCGGTAGTAGTAAGAATTAGAAAAGAATGACAATGATAGCGGGCGCTGCAAGCGACAGCTTCTCCCAGGTATCCAGGAACACTGGCCAGCGAGCCATGACGAAGTCTGCTGCCACTGGAGTCACTTCAATTGCTTCCCCTCACGCCAGGAACCTTCACTAACCAGATCCAAGCAGCTTCCAGTGGTGACCAATCCCAGAGCTGACCACCAGCTCTTCCCAAGGCGTCTTTTGTCAACCTGCCCGCTATTGCTCTGTGTAACAGACTCTCCTCTGCTCAACATGGACATTACCATCCCATGCAATAAGGAAGCTTACTCAGTGGGTCTGCTGTGGATGCTGGCCTGGGAAGTGCTCTGTATGCGTGGCACTATCTCCATGAGCCACGGGAGGTTAAGGCTGATCTTTACTTCTACAGAGTCTATAGGAGATTGAGAAGGAGCTGAATCAGGCTGCTGCTGTGACCAAGGAAGAATATTGGAGCTCCAGTTCCTGAGTTCACTGCTAAACTCAGTCGTCGTGAACTCAGTCGCCGTTTGGTGTGACAAGGCAGAGTGGCCTCGGGGTGTGCAGGTGCCCTCTGTGCCCATCCAGCAGTTCCCTGCTGAAGACTGGAGTGCCCAGCCAGCCACTGAGGACTGGTCAGCAGCTCCCATAGCGAAGGGCACCTGTAGTCTCAGCAATTGGAAGCTGGAGGCAGTGTGGTCACAAGTTAGAGACTGGCCAGGGCTGCAGAGTTAGACCCTGCCAAGAAAGAAAGAAAAGGAAGCAGGCACTGAAGATGTAGCTCAGTTGATAAAGGTCTTACCCAGCATGCATGAGTTGTTGTGCCCCTGTTACAACCCCCAAACAAGACCACCACAGAGCTGGTATTCGATGAAAGCACAGAGGGACTTATTGATTACAAGCCCAGGCTAGAGCTGAATCTCAGCACTTTGATGAATCAGGTAGAGAAAAGAGGTCCGAGTCCTCACAGTAAAGGGTTTTTAAAGGAAAAGCAGGAAATTTAGGTCTAAGGGAATTTGGAAATTTTCCATCAGCGGTTGCAAGGACATTTGGAGCTCCACACACATTATTTACTAAAACTTTCTATGTGTTGATGTGTCTGGGTGGGGTCACCCTGGCCAGGGCCCTGAGCTGTTTTGGGTCTATTTGTGGTTGTTTTTAAAACTCTATGGACCTGAGTAGAGCTAAGTTCATCCCTTGGTCAAGTTTTGTTTAAAATGGAGCTCTTTTTCAAAACAGAGTTTGACCTGTTCTCTCATCTCAAAGTCCCTGGTTCAATCCCCAGCACTGGATAAATTAAGTGTGGCTGTGTATACCTGTAATCATAGAACATGCTGGCTAGAGACATTAGGCTCAGGAGTTCAAGACCATCTTTTGTGAAATATTATTTTAACTGTGTAAAGATGTGTTACATCTGTGTTACATGCTGAGGAATATTACCTTAACAATATAAAGGTGGGTTACATTTGTTTAAGCTGTATTTATTTAATTATGTAAAGATGTGCGGCATTTGTTTCCATCTTGCCTGCCTAAGGCATCTGATTGGTCTAATGAAGAGCTGAACAGCCAATAGCAAGACAAAGGAGGGATAGGTAAGGCTGGCAGGCAGAGAGAATAAATAGGAGGAAAAATCTAGGCTCTAGAGAGGAACGTGGGGCCACAAGCGGGGCAGCCACCAGCTGGATACAAGGAGTGAAAGTAAAAGCCCCAAGGCAAAAGGTAGACAAAGAGAAACAGGTTAATTTAAAAGAGCTACACTGAAACCAGCCTAAGCCAGGCCAAGCAATAAAAACTAAACGTATCTGTGTCATGATTTCGGAACTGGTTGGTGACCCAAAAGAAAAAGCCAGCTACAGCTATCCTTGGCTACATAGTGTGTTTGAGGTGCCACATAAGACTCTGAAAGGGCAAGAGAAAGTGCAAGAAATTAAGCACTATTGACTCTTGCACTTTTTTTTTCCTGGTTATTTTTCTGCAGCACAAATAGTGTTCCCTTTTTCCTTTGTGGCAACAGCAAAGGGCTCACCCACAGCAAATGGTCCCATAGAAGCCTGATGAGCTCAGTCCTAAAGAGCCCTCAGGGATCCCACAAACATCATCCCAGCACCTATTCGCCTTTCTCTCCTCTTTGAGACCCTCTTCTAGCCTTCTCTGCCCCTATTCTGGAAAACACCATCCACGAATATAAAGACATGATCCAAGGGGCCATGAGATGGAAGAAAAGCAAGCAGAACAAGATTGCACAGTGAGACTTTTATTACAGCATTTACCGACATAAGGAATGTCACCAAGACCACTGGGTCCCTCCAACATGGGGATATACACAGGACAAAAGTCACTTCACCCTTGTCAAAATGTCTTTTAATTTAATTTAATTTAATTTTTTTGAGACGGGGTTTCTCCATGTAGTCCTAGCTGTCCTGAAACTTGCTCTGTAGACAAGGGTGATCTTGCCAGGCCAACCAAGTGCTCAGATTAAAGGCATGTGCCACCACCGCCCAGCTCTATCTTTAAAAATAATTTTTGATTTATTTTATTGTCTGAGTGTTTTGCCTGCATGTTTGTTTGTGTACAGTGTTCATGCCTGGCACCCATAGGACATAGAACGGGGTGTCAGATCTCCTGAGACTGCAGTTACAGATAGTTGTGAGCCACCATGTGGTTGCTGGGAATTGAACTCAGGACCTCTGGAAGAACAGTCAGTGCTCTTAACCTCTGAGCCATCTCTCCAGCCCTCAGTATACACTTTCACTTCAAAGTAAACCTTGACTCTTTAGCCATCCTTAGATATAAAATGGTGGGATGGGGAGTGTAAAGATTCCTGGCACTCCATGTGGTGAAGCCAACATGGCTCCAGCAGGATGCACTTCCTATGGAGGACACACCCCTAGGCATGGCCCACATAAACCCATGCCCACCCTCTTTCTTAAAGGGAGACGCCATGTTGCAGTCTGTCCTTTTCTATTTCTCTGCTCCTGTACTCGCCTGGCAACTCTCCTGAATAAACTCTCGTGTGGCCCTGGTAGGGTGTATATGTCTCTTCTCACGTGCAAAACCAACAGGGAGGGCTAAAAGAGCAGCTTTGAACAGTGACCCAGCAGGCCCATCCTGCTGAGCCTTATGTCCCATTGTTACACTTGGAACCTCTGGATGATGAGGCAATTCCATCAGTTGCCTCGATGCTGAAGGCCAAATCCCCTGCCAGACTCCTTCAGTCCTCAGCCTAAGACGTCGGGCACATAAGTTGTGTTCTTGAAAGTCTCCAGGCCTCCCACCTCCTGTTCTAGAACCTACTATGTTCTATTCTCTAAGAGCTCTTTATTCTTGTTTCTTAGGGCATTTTTCTCAGGGTTTTTACTTTGACCATTAGCAAGGCTTTGATTACAAGCTTCCCTGACCAAAAATTACTCAGGATGATCTATTTTCTTTTTTTTTTTTTTTTTTTTTTAAACTTTATTTATTTATTTGACTTGGTGTTTTGCCTGGAACTGGAACTACAGACAGTTGTTAGCTGCCATGTGGGTGCTGGGAATCGAACCCGGGTCCTCTGGAAGAGCAGAGGGTGCTCTTAACCGCTGAGCCATCTCTCCAGCCCCAGGATGATCTATTTTCAAACATCTCACAAGATGCTGAGAGGTGTTGGAAGCCAATGTCAACTTATTTTTTAGCTCCTATAGCTAGCCAGCAGTCTTTACCCCAGATAGTCATTTGCCAGAAGGCTGCGTCCCTATTGTTTGTAGCTAATCCATGACTCCTGATAGTCTGGCTTGATTCTCTCAGCTCAGCAGGTGACATCCTCCAGACCCTCAACAGATAACAGATAGATTTCCATATTAATCATACCCTGTCTGCTACTCTTTCTCAAAGGCTTGCCACATTCTTTTGTATTTCCCACCCCCTTCCTCCCAGCTACCTGCATGGCAGAGATTCTGTATAAATATTGCCTATAACAATAAAATTTAGGAGGACTTGAACAGAGAGATTTGTCTTGTCCTTCCGTTCTTTGTGTTCCTGCCTTCCATTTGCTTCCTTCCCAGGTCTAGGTCCATGCTGAAGACCCTGCTGGCCGGGGCAGAGAGGAAATACCAAGTGTGTATTACTGGGGGTGGAGGTGGAAATGAGACATGATACAACATTTAATCAGTTTAAACAAAAAGGGACTTATTGGTCTGGAAACTGTAAGACAGTGACTTACATACCATTATCAAAATGTAAATTCCTTCAGTCTCTTGGCTTCATTTCTTCTGACTCCACATTCAGTGACTGAGCCCCCTACCCGATCCCCCAAGCCTGCAATCCTTTCAGATTTCTGTCTTGGAGAAAGAAAATGTTTCCTTCCACCAGACAAGAGAACAGGGTGCTGGAGAGATGGCTGCGAGTGTGTGCCTCAGCTGAGTGTGGTGGCCTACACCTTAGTCCCAACACTGAGTCTGAGGCCAGCCTGATCATAGAGTGAGTCACAGGACAGCCAGGGATACAAAGAGAAACTAGGGACGGAATGTACACACACACACACACACACACACACAAACACACACACAGATAGAGAGAGAGGCATTTGAACATAAGTATGCATATGCACACATTTTAAAAATTATAAATTAAAAAGAGATCCAGGTCAACCAAAAGTGCACAGCTAGATCTTGTTTCAAAAGGGAGGGAGGGGCTGGAGAGATGGCTCAGTGATTAAGAGCACTTCCAGAGGACACAGGTTCAATTCCCAGCACCCACATGGCAGCTAACAGACATCCACAGGTAACCCCAGATCTGGGAGAGTAAAACCCTATTTTGGCTCCTGTACACACACACACACACACACACACACACACACACACACACACACACATAAAATTAAATGAATAAATATTATTTTAAAGATTTATTTACTATGTATACAGTGTTCTGCCTACAGGCCATTAGAGGGCACCACATCTCACTATAGATGGTTGTGAGCCACCATATGGTTGCTGGGAATTAAACTCAGGACCTCTGAGCCATCTCTCCAGCCCCAATGAATAAATATTTTTAAAACAAGGAAGTGTAGCATCCCCAAAAATATGAGGGCTATTTCTAGGACCAGGGTGAATAAACACTGACTCATAGCTTGATCCCAATTTCTCTCATTGGGCCTAAAAACTCCCCAGACCAACAAAGCATGGAGGCAGGCATAAATAATCAGATGCAGGTTCTTCACCTTCTTGGTCTGAGCTTCAGCGTGGTCTGACATGTGAGCGGAAATACCCCTGAGAAAGTCTAAACAGGTAGAAAAGCTGACCAGTCCATGTAGCCTGTCATATCTAGGCTGGAGTGAATCAACCCATGGACAACCCTGAATATTCCTCAGCTGCTGGTTATAGAGAGGCAAAATTACATAAATTATAAGTTTTATATATATAGGAGTCCTTTTGGTGCCGTGACAAACTGAAAATAAAATGGCTTAGGACAAGACGAATTTAACAGTTGTGGAGGTTGATAGTCTGAAATGGGGGTCTGGAGAGATGGCTCAGAGGTTAAGAGCACACTGGCTGCTCTTTCAGAGGTCCTGAGTTCAATTCCCAGCAACCATGTGGTGACTCACAACCATTTATAATGAGTTCTGGCGCCCTCTTCTGGCCGGCAGGGACACATGCAGGCAGAACACTGTACACATAATAAATGAATCAAAACAAACAAACAAACAATTTGAAATGGGTCCTACTGGCTAAAAGGAGGTTCTGGTTCCTTGTGCAGGCTTTTGTGGCTGACTCTCCTGTCTCACACTAGTGGGTAAAGTCTTTTCTGTATGGTATCCCTCTTCCATGTTTAAAGACCTTAGCATTACATTACATTGGGTTCATAGGTAATCCAGAATATGCTCTTTTTTAAAACAAAAAACCAAAAACCTTTTTTATTTATTTTCCTTGGTGTTTGCCTGGAACTGGAACTACAGACAGTTGTTAGCTGCCATACGGGTGCTGGGAATTGAACCCCAGTCCTCAGGGAAAGCAGTCAGTGCTCCTAACCACTGAGCCATCTCTCCAGCCCCAGAATATGCTCTTAAGACTTATCTTATTCATGGTATGTTTGCTTTCAAGAAATCGTGCCATACGTGCAAGTAGGCATCCTTAGAGAGCAGATTTCCTGGAGTAGCCGATGACTGCGAGCCACCATGGCGGTGCTAGAACTTTAAAGGGATGGTAAGTGTTCAATGTGAGTGAGCTCAGGCCACAGTCTCTAGCTTGGGGTCACTGGGCCCTAGTTTCTTTCTTTCTTTTTTTTTTTTTTAAGACTTATTTATTATGTATACAGTGTACAGAAGAGGGTACCAGATGCCATTATAGATGGTCAAGAGCCACCATGTGGTTGCTGGGAATTGAACTCAGGACCTCTGGAAGAACAGTCAGTGCTCTTAGCCTCTGAGCCATCGCTCCAGCCCCTGGGCCCTAGTTTCTACTCCTACAGACCGGCTGACTCCTAGCCAGCTCAAGGTGTTTGTCTTTGCCTAGTTACCGGAGGTGTGGCTGAGGCAGCCAGGAAAGAAAAGACAGCCGAAAAGCTGTGCAGAGAAGTTCCATTCTGGACTGTTTTGGCTCTGCTAAAGGCTGGAGAATAATCCCACTAGGCTGAAGGAGGTAAGTACATGGACAGTTAAAGGGGAAATCGTATCGGGCTGGGGGCTCGGGAGGCCTGGATTCCAGAGGGGTTGTTCTGAGACAGGGAACTACAGGCAGGATTCATTATATCCAGTTTACCTGGGTGGTGGGATCGAAGCCTGGGTTTTGAGCTCTATTAACAGACTTACATCCCCAGCCCTGGAATAACAGATGGGGGGGGGAGCTCAAGATATAACTCAGGAAAGGTTTCTCAAAGCCATCAGACAGCCACGCAAGGCCCAAGCCAGGGGCCCAGCAACCACGTGTGGTGCTTAAGAATTATGTATCGGGGCTAGAGAGATGGCTCAGCGGTTAAGAGCACTGACTGCTCTTCCAGAGGACCCGGGTTCGATTCCCAGCAACCACATGACGGCTCACAAATGTCTGTAGTTCCAGTTCCAGACAAATAAATAAAATAGTTAAAAAAAAATATGTATCCATCCACCACAGGTCTGGACCAAGTAAAAATGCTCGCCTCCTGAAGTTCAGGCCATGTACTCCTACGTCTGCCTGCCGCCTGGGGAGAGCATCTGGCCTTGGCCGCAGCCCCTCGCCTACACCTACCTGCCCGCCCCTGTGCTGCTGCCGCCCATCCAGACCCACAACTTCTGCAGCCGGCCGGCCGGCCTGGGCACGGCCCCGCGTGAATTCCACTGCTTCCACTGTGCGGGCGCGACCCCGGCCTCCACGCCGCCCTGGTGGGCTTTCCCGCCACCGGGTGCGGCGACCGCTGGCTCGTCGTTGCCCGCAGCCGGGGCGCCCGCACCATCCGGGCCAGCGCCTGACACCGAGCGCTGGACGCAGTGGCCCGAGGGCAGCAGCCTGGAGCTGCAGCTGCGCTGGGGCCGCGTGGAGCGCACCCGGGGGCCGCCCCTGCCGCTGCCGGACAAGATCCGCCGCGAGCTGCGGCGCGTGTACGGCACCTACCCGCGCACCGACGTGCGCGTCACCCAGCGCGGCGGCCAGTTCCTGCTGCGCGCCGCGCCGCGCGTGGGCGAGCCCGAATACCAGGTGTCGCGGCGCCTAGTGCGCCGTCCCGCTGGCAGCGACGACAACGGGGACCGCGGGGACAGTCAGGCAGCTCCCGGAGCGGCGCAGCAAAGCCGCACCAAGAAAAAGCAAGGGCTGCGCTGAGCGCCTCACTGCGCCTGCGCGTTGCGGGGTCCCGCTCTTCCGGCCCTGCACTATGGTTTTCTTGATTTGCTGCTAGATGGTGCGGGAAAGCAGAGATGGGGCTTTCTGCCCAGAGGGTCTTGGGGTAAAAGCAGCAGCTGGCTGCTTCTCCTCTCCCTCCTTAGCCGTCTGTGTGGGCCCCACTTGCCTTCCTTTCTCCCTTGCACCACAATACTCTCCCCAAGGCAGAGGCAGCCACCGCAGCAGCCCGCAGCTTGGAAAGGGAAGTAAATAAGTGAGCGAAGTCCAATGTCCACTGTGGCATCGTTATGTTTGGTGGTGGGCATTATGCCATCTTGTAACGTGAGTCATTACTCCGTGCATACCCTGACACACAGACCCCCCCATCACCCCCCACCCCAACCCCGCAGCCGACAATATTCTAGATTTGTCTGTCCCGACTTACTAACCAGAGATCTAAGGTGGGTTTTGGAGTGTCGGAATAACTGGGAAATGTCACATGCAAGCTAGGTTTAGAGATAGTTTTGACATTTTTCCAGCCATGTGTTGTTTTTCTGA
Organism: Sigmodon hispidus; assembly: GCA_004025045.1. Lineage (NCBI taxonomy): Eukaryota > Metazoa > Chordata > Mammalia > Rodentia > Cricetidae > Sigmodon > Sigmodon hispidus. The sequence goes on from PVIH01004459.1 coordinate 82,309, forward strand.
AGACCTCAACTATTGCATCTGTAAAACACATAAAATCACAGGAAGTCATTTTGTTTGTTTTTGTTTTTCAAAACAGGATTTCTTTGTATAACAGCCCCTAGCTGTCCTGGAACTTGACTTGTAGACCAGGCTGGCCTTGAACTCATAGAGGTGCCTCTGCCTCCCAAGTACAGGGTTTAAAGGCTTGTGTCACCATGCCCAGCTTATCACAATTCCTGTTAACAGTCTTTAATTAGCTTTGTAATAAAGAAGAACTTGCTATTATTTAACTCTGCTGACCTCAAACTGGCAGCAATTCTCCTGCCTTAGCCTACTGGAGTCATACATGGGCACCACACCTTACTAGTTTTGGGGTTTTTTGCTCATAAATGTTGCTGATAAACGTTGCTGGGAGGTGAGTGGTGGTGGCTCATGTCTTTTATTTGGTATTTTAATAGTGTTGTCCACAGACTTGGTGGAGCACACCTTTAATCCTAGCACTCAGGTAGCAGAGGTAAGTGGGTCTTTTTTTAAATATTTATTTTTATTTTATGTGAATTGGCATTTTGCCTACATGTATAACTGTGTAAGGATGTCAGATCTTGGAATTATACACAGTTGTTAGCTGCCATGTGGATGCTGGGAATCGAACTCAGGTCCTGCAGAAGAACAGTCAGTGCTCTCCAGCCCATACATTTTGTAGTATTTCATAATGCTTAAATGTTGAATTAATTAAGAATACCCTTCCTTTATCTCGACAGTCTGTGTGTATGCACAGACACACATCACCACCAGCCTCCAACTTACTATGATTTAATTTCATTATTTTTAATATGTTTGTGTGTCTGTCTGTGAATTGTGTATGTAAATGTAGGTTGTAGGTGCCTGAGAAGGCCAGAGGTATTAGGTCCCCCTTCAGGTGTGAGCCACCTCCAGAAGGTCAGTTTGTGGGGCTGGAGAGATGGCTTAGAAGTTGAGAACATTGTCTGTTCTTCCAGGGCACCTGGGTTCAATTCCCAGCATTCACATGACAGCTCACAACTGCTTGTAACTCTACCTCCAGGGGAGCTGACATCCTCCTCATGACAGATATGCATGCAGGCAAAATACCAAGCTAAATAAATAAATAATAAAAACCAGAGCAGTTTGTGCTGTGAACCATCTCTTTAGGCCCCATTCCTCATTCCACTTTGTTTTTTTGTTTGGTGGCTTAGGTTTTCTTTTGTTGTTTTTTAAGTGTGCTTTGTTGTTTGGCCTGCATATATGTATGTGTAAGGGTGTCAGATCTTGGAATTACAGACAGCTCTTAGCTGCCAGCTGGGTGCTGGGATTTGAATGCAAGACCCATAGAAGAATAGTTAGTGCCGTCTCTCCAGCCCCGCCCATCTGTGTTTTTTGAGATAGGCTTCCTCACTGGAACCTGGGGCTTTACCAATAGCCTAGAAAAACAGAAACCAACAATCCGCTTCCTCTTCCCACACCCCAGGGCTGTCATGGCAGGCATGGGCCATTATGCCCAGCTTTTTATGTGGGCATTGAGGTTGGAATTTAGGTCCTGTTGGTACACACACACACACACACACACACACACACACACACACACACACACACACACACTAAATAAATGAATAAAAATAAATAAAATGTCAAAAACAAAAAAATTTCTGGCAAAAAAAGCTGGGCATGGTGGCACATACCTTTGATCCCAGCACTCAGGAGGCAGAGGCAGAGGGATTTCTGTAAAATTGAGGCCAGTCTGGTCTACAGAGTGAGTTCAAAGCTACAAAGAGAAACCCTGTCTGGGAAAAAAAAAAAAAAAAAAAGTAAAATATTAAAAAAAAAAAAAAAAGGAGAGAGAGAGAAAGAAAAAAATAATGGAAGGGATTTGGGAGAAAAAGGAATATTTTTTGCTGTTGATTTTTCAAGACAGGGTTTTTCTGTGTAACTCTGACTGTCCTAGAACTTTCTCTGTAGACCAGACTAGACTCCATCTCACAGAGATCCATCTGCCTCTACATCCCAAATTCTGGGATTAAAGGCATGCACCTCCACCACCACCACTCAGGTATGTTTTAAAAGAGGTTTCAAAAATAAATTACTATGTAACTGTCACTGATTATTTGTTTTTGAGATAGCATCTTATTGTGTATACTTATCTGGCCTAGAATTTGTTCTGTAGACCAAACTGACCTCGAATTCACAGAGATCTGCCTGCTTCTTCCTCTCAGGCACTAGGTTTTTTTTTTTTTTTTTTTTTTTTTTTTTTTTTTTTTTTTTTTTTTTTTTTTTTTTTTTTTTTTTTTTTTTTTTTTTTTTTTTTTTTTTTTTTTTTTTTTTTTTTTTTTTTTTTTTTTTTTTTTTTAATCATATCTGGTTATTGCAACAGGCTCTCTTTTGGGCTACCAACCAACTCCCAAATCTTGACATGGAGACTTTTAGTTTTGAATGCCTGGTTTTATCTTATGCTAGTCCCATTAGCTCTTATAATTTAATCTAACCTGTTTCTCTTTGCACTTTGCCTCAGGGATTTTTATTTCTGTAGGCCCTGCTTTCACCGATTCTGATTTATCTGGCAGCTGCCGGGCCCCAGGGGGCTCTCCCTGTTCTCTTCTTTCCTTTCTCAAGTCTAGATTCTTCCTCCTCCTCCTCCTCCTCCTCCTCCTCTCCACCTGCCAGCCCCGCCTATCCCTTCTCTGCCTAGCTACTGGCTATTCAGCTTAGAGCAGTCAGGTGCCTTAGGCAGGCAAGGTAAAACAGCAACACATCTTTACATGATTAAACAAATGCAGCAAACATGCACACACACCACATACACACACATGCACACACCACACACACACACACACACACACACACACACCACATACATGATTATGGGAGTCAGAGAACAATTTTTCCTAGGTGATTCTCTCCTACCATGTAGATTCTGGGGGGCTAGGACTCAGATGACAAAAAATTCTGCCTGATAAACTGTATCCCCAGCCTCTGATTTTGTCTATTTTTATTTTATGTGTATGAGTGTTTTGTGTACCATATGTATGTCTAATGCCCTCCAACTTCAGAAGAGGGCATTGGATGCCTTGGGCTCTCTTTCCCCCAGTGTTTGTTTGTTTGTTTGTTTGTTTGTTTGTTTGTTTGTTTGTTTCTTTTGGACAGAGTCTTACTGTGTATTCCCAGCTGGCCTAGAACTCATAGAGATCTAGCTCCCTAGTCCTGGGATTAAATGCATGTATCTCCACAGCTGACTCAAATCAAATCACACTTTGAAACAAATGAAGTTTTCAAATATATGGTTAAGCCCCACACTAACATAACATGCTCTCTGCATTCTACTCCTTTTCTCTTTTCTTGGGTCCAGACACTTGAAATCTTACACACACACACACACACACACACACACACACACACACACACACACCATTGTTGATGGTCTGTCTCCCTATGGCTTTCACTTTTGTCCTGAAATTGCCCCTGACTTCAAAGCTAACCCCATCCTCTGGTAGGAAGGAGGAAGATGCTACTGCTGGGGCATTCCCCTGCCAGCCCTGCGGGGAGCTGAGTGCTTCCTTGTTAGATCTCTTTGAACTTAACTCTTAAAGCACAGGACTCATAAAACACCCAGGCCTGCTCCTGCTAGAGACTCCCTGCCTTAATTTACATCTTGTCAGGACTCCGGGATTACAAAGAGGTGCTCATCCAAGGTCTCATGGTGGTGGGAATTCAGAACTCTGGGCTCCCAGGAGGACCTGATCCTCACAGCTGCTTTCTCCTGGCCTTGCACTGACATTACTGAACCTGAGGATCAGGTATGGAGCCATCACTCAGCAAGGCCACTTCATTTGGCAGCTGCCCTTACCATCAAATAATACCCATTCTAACTAGAAAAAAAAATTGAACAAGACACTAGCAAGATGGTTCAGCCAGTAAAGTGCTTGAGGCCTAGCCTGCCAACCTGGGGCCTGGGGCCCACATAGGAGAGAATTCCCTCAAATGTCTTCTGACCTCCACAAGCATGCTGTAGCATGCATATACCTACCTGCCTACCTACACACACTAAAATAAACAAATGTAGTACTTTTTTAAAGGAATAGAGTAAGAACCATAGTCTCCCACACTTCTGAGGGCTTGCTGTGTACCAGGTGCTATGCTAAAGCCTTGTGCAGACATTTATTGTCTCACTAAAATTTATGCTCACAAAACGTTGAGGTGGACGTAATTATTATTTGCATTTACACACAAGGAAATAGTCTGACACTGTCCTATACAGGTTACAAAATGAGAATGTTATCTGATTGACTTTAATCTCTAGGTCAAACTTCCTCTTCATACATGAGACACATGCAAAAAATCCAAGGGATGTCTATGAAGGGAAGTATCGTGCACAGAACACTAGGCTATAGGCTATGGGGATAAGGGGCTTATTAATCTCCTCGAACTGGGAAGCACCATGGGGAATCTGTGCACTGTTAGAAAGCTAGAAGAGGCTTCAAAGGACAAAGAGGACTCTGATAGACAGTGATGGGGAAGAGGTAACCCAAGAAGAGCTGAGCAGGAGATAGCAAGCGTGAGATTGAGGCAGCAGCAGTTCATGAGATAGCAGTGGAAGATCAGCCCTGAAAGCTAGGTGAATGGAAGTCATTCTGGAAGATGGACGGCAGGCAGACCGGCTAGGATGGAGCATGTCTGTAAACACTCAGGAGGCAGAGGTATTAAGGTCAGCAGCTCAACGCTATCCTTGGCTATGTAGGTAAGGTATCCTGGGTTACAAAGACCGTGTCTCAGAGAAATAGGGGGAAAGAGGGGAGGGAGGGGAGATAGTTGATAAGCCACTGAAGCCTTTCAGCAGAAGGGCCTCCCAAGTCAGTGTTATTAAAGGGTTTGGTCCAGGAGGCGGCTGGAAGTGAACTATCTGGTTTGCTATTGACGGGAGGGCACAGCCGGGCACCAGAACTGAGTCCCTAGGGCATTTGCTAGAGCTCACAGCCTATGGAATTCAGTTCTCAGAGCCAGGTAGCCAGTGTTCTCTCAGGCTGGATGCTGCCCTCCACAGCTCTCTTCTGTGAATTGTTTTTATATTTATCGTGTGTGTGTGTGTGTGTGTGTGTGTGTGTGTGTGTGTGTGTGTGTACAGAGCATGTGAGATCAGATAGTTTTCTGTTCCACCCTGTGAGTTTCAGGGGTACCAGTTTTTGTGGTAAGTACCCTGAGCTATCTCATTGATCCCCTCTTGTAAATGTTCCCCCAGTCCCAACATGAACAAACTGAGATTCAGGACATAGCCTGGTTCTCTTTATGCCTGTCATGGGTCCTTCATTGGCTGCCATCCCAGATGTGTTCTTGGTGGGCTGGTATAGGGTGAGAGTCAGGGGAGAAAGCCAAAATTTGCACCTGACAAGGGCGTGTGTCTGTAGCTGGACGAACTTCCTCAACTAGGGGAATCTCCAAGACAGTCGCTCGGGAGTATTAGCTCTGGAAAATCGCCCACTTGCATGAAAGTCTTGGATGTTTGGGATAGCTGAGTGGAGGAGGAAGGCGTCCCTGAAATGCACTTCCAGTTTCTGGAGAGTTAAATGACAGCTGTCCTCACAACATTCTTGGAGAGGAAGGCCAAAGCAGCAGCCTGGACGTCGTCACCCTCCCCACTGCCCTGCGGATCCAGGGAAAGGAGCGGTACTTACCTCAGAACCTCTTCTCTGCATCCCTGGGGCTGGATTTGCAATAACCAACCATGTGGTGCTCCTTAAATAGGCCCTCACCCTGCCCCAGCGCCCCACCCACCCATGCAGGCACTTCTGAGAAAGGAGGAAGGTGTGGGAGGGCCAGGCATGCTGTCTGCTGCCCAGAGAGCCCTTTCTGGCCTCAAACCAGAGCCAGGGACAAGCCTGCCCCAAACCATTCTTCCAAGTGTCTCTTATTTCACTGCCTGAGTCCTGCTCCCCACCCCCTCCCCAGACCAGCCTCTTCATGCCAGGAACCTCTTGCCCCATGTTGAACTCAACCCTGATTCCTGGTTCTGAGGCAGGGGGCTGGGGAATTACAAGCATTGTATATAGCATAGGCTCCTGGTCTTTCCTATCAACCAAGGAGACCCTGCAGCCTACACGTCACCTAAGGGAGGGAATAGGAGAGGGGCAGGACTTTGGCCTCCCACCCTGGTGGTGCTGGGGGCTTCAGCAGCACTCCTTGGTGTTGGCTCCCATCTTGGGGAAGGGGAAGGTAAGGATTTAGGGGATGTAAGATCAGGGACTATGAGCAAGGACAAGTTAGTTGTAGAATCTTGAGCACATGGGCCTCAGTGGTTCTCAACCTGTGGGTCAAGACCCCTTACACGGGTCACCTAAGACCGTTGGAAAATACAGATATTAAATGATAGTTCATAACAGTAGCAAAATTACAGTTATGAAGAAGCAACAAAAGTAGTTTTATGGTTGGGTTCACCACAACATGAGGAACTGTATTGAAGGGCTATAGCGTTAGGAAGGTTGAGAGCCACTGCTTTAGAGATTTGTGGAGACGCCACCTGACATTCTGTTGTGGTAGTTCCTTCTCTCTGCTCAACCTTATGTTCTGGGGCCACAGAACACAACCCGGTCTGCACAGAGTTAAGTTTCCCCAGTGTCTGAGTTAGGAATAGAGGGGCTCCCCCTAGAAACCTTGGCATCATTCCCCCCTGAGAATTCAGGATGGTCTTTCTGCTATCTAGCTACAACCAATAGCCAATCAAGCAAAAATCAAGGTTGGGGAGGAGAAAAGCACAGCTTCGGGATGGCTGCAGGGGCCTTGGGTCAGAACTGCAGCTGAAGAAACCTGTAAGTTCCGGGAATGGGGTGGTAAGGGGTGAACAGTCATCAGGGTTGAGCAATGAGTAAAGGGAGGAGGAAGGGGCCCAGAAGGGAGGGCTGCCTGCTAGGGGCCGAGGGCTAATGGGGGAAGACCAGAGACCTGCTTGGCCAGAATTCAAAGTGGCTGTCACCCCACGTCTTATTAACCCTAGCAGTGCCAGTCTGGCAGCGGCAGTACGTTTATAGGAGAGGCCAAGTCTGTTCCTTCGTCTTTCCCTCCCTTCTTCTCAGCAGCCACCCACCCCTCCGGGGAGGCGGGGCCACGGTGAGGGACCCAGAGCAAGGGAGAGACGCCAGAGATCTCTTTTCTCTCTGTCTTGGTACTACTAAAGTATCTAGGGAATGTGTTGGGACTTTCTCTTTGGGACTGAGTTTCTAGAGGCTAGCAACAGCTCCTGGGTCCCTGGCACCCTACTGGCCCTGAAAGGAGGCTCCTCCTACTGACTAGGAGCCAGTCGACCATGAAAGGGGTTTTTGGCACTCATTTTTGAGTTCAAAAGAAGGCATGCTGTGGGCTTCCCCACAGGGCATTAGAGAAGCTGAGACCTTACGTCGGTCCGAGGTCCTGGGGAGTAGCTATCCTGTTTCTTCTAGATTTATTATCCCTGCCAATGGAGGCAAGAGGGCACAGGGTGGGGAGGAGCCCTGCAAGCCATCTTGGATCTGCGTTCAGGTCTATCCTCACTCACAGCATTTAATGTTCATCACCTTCCAAAGACCCTGTAAGGGATAAAGGAGATGGATAGATAAGATCCTGGAATTCAGGCCCTAAGAGCTGACTGAGTGGACAGGGCTTGAGATGCTGGGATTTGGGGGAGATCATTAGATCTTGCAATAGGAGATAGCACATCCAGTCGGGGACACTGATTGAAGAAGAGCAGGGAAGACAAGGAGGAAGGAAGGGGAATCTATAGGACTTCCAAGTGAGGGTCCTGGAGCTGAGGAAATAAGATGGGCAGGAAAATCCTGGATTCTTTCAGAAATAAATACCAAGGTTTGGGACCTCTAGCGGACAAGAGAGGGCATGTCAGTCATGCCTCTCTACCCAAAACAAAAATGGCCGCCGGAGGAGCCGGTCCAAAACGCTAACATATTTGAGACTGGAGAAAGAAGCCCCGCCCTAGTATGGGCAAACTGCCCTTCTCCAAAATGGCCACCACAGCGTTGTCCAGAAGGAAACAGCTCTGGGCCCCGCCTTTGATCTCGTTGGTGGGACTAGGGGATAAGAACTGCATCGCGCGGGACAAGTCGCCGGCGGCGCCTGACGGAGCAGGTGATTTCCCTTCCAGCCCCGGGTCTAGGGCTAGGAGAGTCGCGGAGAGAGAGCATGGACCCAGGGCACCCCTCCCAGCGTTCCTTTATGGCACTCCCCCGACAGGGGGTCGGCCGGACCTCTTTCTCTAATTGTCTCCCGTGAGGAACACCTCGCTTGTTCAGGCCTTTCTGGTCATGTGACTCCCTCCCTCCCAAGGCGGCTGCTGCATTCCTGTGTCCTCAGGTCCCCTATTCTGGACTCTTAGGAGTGCCCCGCTAACGGTTATAAAAAGCTCTTGCTACAAGGGTCGGCCATCAATGAGGTGCCATTTCCTGTGCTTCACCTTCCAGGGTTTGTGCACCTGCCTGATTTAGATGATGTGATCCCTTGTTCCCCATGATGTCCTTGGTACCTCTAGGGCCTGAGGTGGGGATCAGGGTGAACTAGTATTTGCTGAGGCTTTCATTATGCTGCACTGTGACTTTATAAAAGGGCCTGGGTGTGAAGACCTTTGGGTTAGACCGCTTGCTATTACCTTAGCCTCTCAGGATTCCTTCCTACATTGCTACCAAGGAGTTCTGCCTTCATATGCCTGCTCTTAGTTCCCATTTAGTGCCTGTCCACTCCAAGGGAGTAAGTAGCATGACTATCCTTACCCTAATCTAAGTTGCTCGGAGGATCCCTCCAGCCCTGCACCCTCTAATAGAGTGTCCGAAAGGTGCAGGCTTATATCTAGCTAGTCCTTTGGGAGTCTCTCAGGTCTTTGGAATGGCAGTAAGGATGGGTAGCTGTACGGAGAAAGTGAGTCCTGCAGAATGGTGTTTGTCAAGGCAGAGGGAAAGATGTTTTGAGCGGAAGGAGGAGGCAAGCAAAGACTCTGAATGCAGGTGAGACTGCTTTGGAGGCAGGAGAGGCCCATAATTCAGATCTGGGCCCCACTGTTGGCCTCACGAGAGGTGCTGTAATAATGGAGAGGTTTCTGAAGCTAGGCCCCTATGTGTGAATCTGCCATTAACCTACCCCACGACCTTCAAAAAGTGCCTTCATTTCCTTTCAGGTAATGGGCGTAATATCTACGTCTTAAGATTGTTATGAAAATTAGGAAGTTAATACAATGCAGTATTATATGCAGTTTGTAGACACTTTTTAACCATCAGTAGAGGTGGTTTAATGTTTTTTGATTTATTTAATTTAGTTTCATATATGTTACCATTTTGTTTGCATGTATATCTGTACCATGTGCATGCCTAGTACTCTTGGAGGTCAAAAGAAAGTGTTGTATCCTTGGGGACTGAAGTTATGGACAGTTGTGAGCTATGTGGGTGCTGGGAATCAAACGTAGGTCTTCTGCAAGAACAGCCAGACTGATGGCACAATGATTGATAGGTACCAGTAAATAGTGATTTGATCAAGAAGTAATAGGTTTTGTGGGCTGTATCTGTAACTTGAAGTCTCATAGAAATCCTGGGATGCTGCTCAGGTTTACTTAGGAAGCCAATTTAGTAGTTCAGGTTTTCCCCTGCTCGCTCAGGGACCATGGAGAGAGAAGGACTTGCCAGGGAAAGCTGGGGGTGGGGGTGGTGTGTGTGGGGTTGTTGGAGTGGGAAGAGAGATGTGGCAAATTTTGAAATGAAACGTGAGGAGAGATGATAGCCCCCTAGCAGAACAGCCACAGAATTTTGAAGGAGGAAGGCTTTTCCTTTGAAGACAGAGGAATTTCCCACTAACAACTTTGTGGTCTCTACACCTTTATGAGACATTACATTCCCCCCAAAAAACGCTTCCCTAGAAACTGGGCTTTCATAAAACAGCCAAGTGTCTTTTCTCTGCAGAGATTCTCAGGCCACTGTCAACAGTCAGGGTGTGAGGGTAGGATAGGTCTCTGAAGGGTGCTACTTTTTCAGGGGAGTTTCATGATGGGAGCTAAAATGTATGGGCTAAGGTGTTCTGTCCTGCACCATGCCTATGGGTAAGGGCCGAGGGTGGTCATTTCCCTTGAGAGACTGGAGTTCCGCAGTCCTCCTTTCCAAATTAATTGTCACAGCCACTCTGTTTATCACTGAAGGGACCAGGTAACCGGTCCAATCCATGTGAGTCTTGGTATCTCTCATCCCCAGAGTTACCTGTAAACTGACAGTGGGGAGTTGTTGAGGATGCAGCTGGGGGGCCCCCATATACAAGTTCTTTACCACTGAGCTATATCCTCAGCCTTGAACTTAGACCTAACCAGTGAAGTTCACTCAGGTGACCCTGGCAGATCTGTTCTGGGTCACTGGGTTTTACTCATCACCTATGCAAAGGGGAGCAATTGATTCCCTGAATGTTAGTTCCCAAGGCTGGAGTTTACATTGGTGAATAAGCCAGCATGGAGCAATGTAGAGGAGAAGAGAGAAAGGAGAATCATCTTTACCTTCATGAAACAACTAGACAAAAATTAAACATTGTCCAAATAATTTATTAGTTTTATTTGTGAAAAGACCTGTTAAATAAGGAAACATGCACCTTTAAGAGGGTGAGCAGACTAGTTCTAACCTGTCTGGACTGAATGTTGACCAACAGAAATCTAGCCAGGGAGCAGAGGCTGGAGAAAAGTGGGTGGGAAGGGCCACAGAAAGGTTGCGGACTTCTTGGAAAAGTAATAGGAAGTCACTGTTAAGTTTGATATTTATCTGTTTGTTTGTTTGTTTTTGAGACAGGGTCTCACTATATAGCACTGACTGGCCTGGAACTCACTATGTAGATCAGGCTGGCCTCAACTCACAGAGGTCCACCTGCCTCTGCTTGCTGAGTGCTGGGATTAAAGGTATGTGCCACCACCACATAGGCATTTTTAAAAAGGTGTGTGTGTGTGTGTGTGTGTGTGTGTGTGTGTGTGTGTGTGTGTGTGTAGGAGGCCTGGAAGGGATGTCAGATTCTGTTGGGTGCCTCCTGATGCGGATGCTGACATACCAACTCTGGTTCTCTGATAAAGCAGCCCCCAGGACTGAATCTTAAGTGGATCCATGCTGTGATGGGAGAGAGATGGTAGCAGGGAGAGAGAAGGGTCAGGAAGCTCCTGCCTGCAAGAACTAGTGCCACATGGAAGCCAGGGGGTGAGTGAGGCGTGGGGCAGGGAGCTGCTTCAGTGGAGAAAGTGCACACCATGCAAGCGTGAGGATCTGAGTGTAGATCCCCAGTATCCACATTAAAAACAAAACAAACAAACAAAAATGAAAGACAGGTTTAGTCAGGCGCAATAGTACCTGCTTTTAGTCCCAAACAGAGGCAGGAGGATCACTGTGAATTCAAGGCCATACTGGTCTACAAAGTAAGTTCCAGGACAGCCAGGACTAAATAGAGAGACCTTGTGTCATAAACAAACAAATACAACAGGTGCAGTGGTGCAGGTGGCACAAAGCTGTGACTCGGCACTGAAGGGTTCATGGGGTGCCATGCCAGCCACAAAGGCCCAAGTGGAATGCTTTCCATCTCAAAAAACAAAGTTTAATCCCAGCATTTAGCAGGCAGAGGCCAGCTGGAGGATCTCTGTGAGTTCAAGAACATTCTGCTCGCTCTGCTCGTAGAGAGAGTTCCAGGACTACAGAGACATTATTTTAAACAAACAAGCTGGAAGGGTAGAGACTTGATCGAAGCAGACAGCTGGATGTCAACCTCGGCTCCATATCCATGCTGCAGTGGCAAGACCACCCATGCACCCACAGACAAAGTAGATGTTTTCAAGAATAATCAGGATTTGGTAACTAATTGGCTGATGGAAAGCAAGGGGTAGAAGGGTGTTATGGTTAGTTCCTAGACTGGTGTCTGGATAGTCATTTAGGGAGGACGCTCCTGGAGGAGAAAAATACTTGAAAGGATATCACTCACTTGTGGGACGTGCCAAGTGTGAGCTGCTGCCTGTAAGCTTTCATAAGGTGGTCAGGGGAGGAGAGCTACCAGTTGGTCCGTTAGAGGCTGAACTGGAGGCTGAGCATTTGAGAGTTGGTGAGATGCAGCTGGTGCACAAGGATGGGACCAGAAGAGACACTGCAGAGAGAAAGCAGCAGGCAAGGAGGGTAGTGGCCTTGAGTCAGGGCAGTAGAGGAGGGAACCAGGTGGGGAAGACCTGGGGGTGGGGGGTGGATGACAGTATAAGGACCTACAGGAGGTGGTCCTGAAAGGGCAGATACTGAGCACAACCACACATACAGTGTTCAGAATGAAACTGGGGAGTTACATGGTTAACCTTAGCCTGAGAAATTGGGGAAAATATGCTGTTTCAATGGGAGTTGGCTTGATTGTTTAGGTCCAGGGAAGGGTGAGCGGGCAAAATCAAGGTTAGTCCCAAGTGTCAGACATGGTAGCTGAGTGAGTGGTATGTGTTTGCAGGAGGGTGTGAGGAGGAGATGAGTCTGGGGTAGTCGGATTCTGAGATTCCACTGGAGCCTTCTAAATGAGAAGCTTGGCTGACATTTGGTTCTGAGTCTTGAGCTGTTCTCACCATCTGTCCATTTGTGCATCCGTGACTCCCAGATAGAGTTTGGGGGAGTCAAAAGCATGGACATGGAGGCTGGAGGTCTCACTTTTTGCTTTTGCAGTGGATAAAGGTTCAGTTTCTAGCACTCACATGGTGTCCTACAATTTTTTGAAACTTCTGGCAGATCTGGTACCCTCTTCTGACCTCCATGACCACTAGGCATGTACCTTTGTGCCCATACATACATGCAGACAAACGTGCATGCTCAGAAAATAAAAAGAATAAATCTTTTTAAAAAGCATGTAGATAAATTAAACCAGAGAATATTTACCTAACACTTGCTGAATACAGACATTTTCCTAAGCACTAGGACCTGTCAAAGAGTAAGACGGTCAACAGGTTCAAGGAGCAGCAAGGGCAGTGGGGTAGAGCAAGTGAGAAGAGAATGAGCAGACAGATGTGAGCAGGGGCCAGACTGTGGGGCTCTCCATAGGCTGGAGGATGACAAAGGTCTTTCATGGCTGCTGGAAAGGCAGGGATTGGGCAAAGGGAGAGAATCCTTGTAGGATTTCCCCTCTATATAGGCTCCAGAACCAGAAAAAAAGTCCCTTTGTACAAAGGGTGGGTGGCCTGTCATGGATGGGGGAAGGGCTGTGCTAGGTCCAGAGACCTCCTTCCTAATGGGGCTGGACAATGGGACCCCTTGTGATTGGACTTGGGGGCCAATAGCCCCCTCAGCGATGAGATTCCTTAGCCAGGAAGCATGTGACCCTTCCTGCCACAGGAGATGGGGGAGGGGCACAACTCCCTTTGGAAGGCTCTTAGAGACAGAGCTGTACCCTGTCTGGGGCTGGAGGAGGGAGATGTGGGTGGACAAGGGAGCAACTGCATTCGGGCTGGGAGGGGCAGCTTCAACAGCTGCTTAAACCTCAGGAGCAGAAGGAGGGGCTGCTGCCCCCTGGTCCAGCGGGTGGAAGCAGGTCAGAGACCTGGCAATTCTGTCTTGTGTACCTTTAGAAGAGACAGCATGGAGTTGGAGAGGATTGTCAGTTCAGCCCTCCTTGCCTTTGTGCAGACACACCTCCCAGAGGCGGATGTCAGGTAAGAGCTGTCCTTCTGAAGGATCAGGCCAAGTTCAGAAGGGATGCTGCAGATAGTACTCCGGGCACTTGCCCTTGAAAAGGTGATTACAAAGTATTCAGTTCTATTCTGAGGTGGAACTGAACCAGATCCTCTGTGAGAATAGCTAACTCTTCTGGGTGGTGGTGGATGCCTTTAATTCCAGTACTCGGGAGGCAAAGGCAGGCAGATGAGGCCAGCTTGGTCTACAGACTGAGTTCCAGGACAGCCAGGACTACACACACACACACACATACACACACCCCACACATGCACACATACCCCACACATGCACACACACACACCCCACACACACACACACACACACACACACACACACACACACCGATGCACATACACACACCTACCTCCAAAAACAAAAGAAGAATAACAAGCACTTTTAACCACTGAGCCATCTCCCCAACCTCAGCTTTTGTTTTTAAGATTATTTATGTCTGCGTGTGCAGGTGCCATGGGGCCAGAAGAGGGTGTCAGATACCAGAGATCTGGAAGTATAGGCAGCTGTGAGCTACTTCACATGGGTGCTTGGAATTCAGCTTGGGTTCTTTAAAGATCAGCAAGTGCCCATAACTACTGAGCCATCTCTCCCACCTGGGGAGGCTGAGTTTTATTTGCTTAGATGGTCTCTCTCATACTGTCTCTATCACCTATACTGGACTGATTGAAAACCAAAGCTGAATGAGTTGGGAAGAGATCCTCTGGCCTCAAGGACCATGGACACCCGTGACACTGAGGACTGAAGTCAGACTAGGTGGAATGCTGGAACAATCAAGGGTCCTACCCATGTGCTCCTTCTTTCCTGCAGTGGCTTGGATGAGGTCATCTTCTCCTATGTGCTTGGGGTCCTGGAGGACCTGGGCCCCTCAGGCCCCTCAGAGGAGAACTTTGATATGGATGCCTTCACGGAAATGATGGAGGCGTATGTGCCTGGCTTTGCCCACATACCCAGGTAGGGCATGGCTGGGGCAAAAAAGAGGTGGGGGCTGGCTGGCTGCGGTTGGGATAGAGTGGTCACCTCACCACCTTTGCCTTTCAGGGGCATAATAGGGGACATGATGCAGACGCTGTCGGTGCAGCTCAGTGACACCAGGAACAAAGGTGAGTTTGGGGATCTGGTATTTGGAAGACTCCCACCCCCACCCCAAGCCCTGGCAAATCCGATACCCTCTCTGCCTCTTGAAGAGAACCTGTACCCACAGAGCTCCTGTGTCCAAGGTCAGGTGCCCATTTTTCCAGAGACCCTGAGGCAACCTGAAAAGCTCAAAGAAAAGACAAGATCTTCTGCTGCTACTGGGAACACCCGAGATGAGGTATTGTTAGAAGAGTGTACCATGAAGGACCCTGGGGCAGGACAGGAAGGAGTGTAGCCTACTGTTAACATCTGTGCCCACAGGCAGCTGGTGCTGAGGAAGAACTGCCCGGAGTAGATGTCCTCTTGGAGGTATTCCCTACCTGTTCTGTGGAGCAGGCCCAGTGGGTGTTGGCCAAAGCTCGGGGGGACTTGGAAGAAGCAGTGCAGATGCTGGTAGAGGGCAAGGAAGAGGGGCCTCCAGGCTGGGACGGCCCTCCTCAGGTACCCTGTTACCCCTCCCCCAAGTAACCTTAGCTCCATCGTGCCCTCTTGTGAAGTACCCACCTCTACCTGTCATCTGTTTCCCCCACTGTTGCCACTGGGCCTAGAATAGGTCTTCATATCTGCAGGACTTGCCCAGGCGTCTCAGAGGCCCCCAAAAGGATGAACTGAAGTCTTTCATCCTTCAGAAGTAAGTATGGGCTGCTCTGGTCTGAACCCTGGAGGGTCTTCCCGGTAGCAAGAGCTTCATCCAGCAGTTTTTGGCAGGTACATGATGGTGGATAGTGCAGAGGATCAGAAGATTCACAGACCCATGGCTCCCAAGGAGGTAAGAGGGTTGGATGCATGGGAGTGTGGAGTTAGGTGTATTGACCACTGATTTCAGCCATTCATTGCCTGATTGCCTGACAGGCCCCCAAGAAGTTGATCCGATACATTGACAACCAAGTAGTGAGCACCAAAGGGGAGCGTTTCAAAGATGTACGGAACCCTGAGGCTGAGGAGATGAAGGCCACATACATCAACCTCAAGCCAGCCAGAAAGTACCGCTTCCACTGACCTTCAAGATCCCAGAGGGATGGATGCAGAAACCTTCCTTCACCCCACTCTCCTCTATTTCCTTGCCCTAGTGTTAATCTATTCTTGGAGCTGCCTTCGTGAGCGTAGTAAAGGTGGTCCAAAGAAGGTGTAAGTTCATTCTGGTCATTTCTGTCACTGGGGCAGAAAGAGTTCCAACGTCTGTCTGACCTTGTGATCCCAGCTTCATGTCCCCTATGCACCAGGCAAGAAGGGGTAAAAAGTTCTTTATTGGAAATTTCAGGGTGGGGCAGGGTATGTCACCAGCCTCTCAACCACAGGCTCCCATAGTTCAGTTCCCTACAGCTTAGTGTCAGGCCCGTGCTACACAGTCCAGCTGTGCTCCCACCCAAAGGAAAGTCAATCAGTCAGACCTGCAGGTTGACAAAGGGTGCGAAGCCTGCCATGTCCTGGAGTAGCACCAGGGCCTGGTGCAGTGGTGGCTCCACGTCGATATCCACACCACGTTTCCGCAAGCGGCTCAGGCTGGGCTCGGCCACATGGTGGCAGTGCCGCACGCGCAGCGAGCGTAGTGCAGGGCAGTACTCCGCCAGTGTCCTGAGGGAGGAGGAGCAGGGAGATGCTAGGTGCAGGAGGCTCTCACTAAGTCTGCAGCTGACTCCAGCAAAGCCTAGGTTTCCCTCCAGCTCAGGATCTGCTCTCTTCTCCAGCCCTCGAGGGAGAGGTAGAAATGGAATTACATACTCCGGGCCCCCAGCTCGTTGGGGACTTCTGGTTCTTAGAGTACATATCCTTGGTTCTTTCCAGCCTTTCAAGATTACCGCCCCCCCTTGTAAGAAATGCCAGGAACCAACTTCCTGTCACATCTCCCAGTGTGTCAATCTGGGCTCAGAAGTTTGGGGGGTTTTGTTTTTAATGATAGGCTTTCTAGCCTAAAAAACTCCTAAAGGTCTTTCTGATGGGTCTCTGACAAGCACACCCCCGATCCCTAGAGTGACTGCCCACTTCCCACCCTACCGGCCCCCTGCCCAGGCACCTGACACCGTCGCTTCCGACCCGAAGGCAGCCTGTGAGGTCGAGATGCTCGAGGTGCGGGCAGTTTCGAGCCAACTCTTGGACCGCAGTGTCCCCTACATTGGCGTTGACAGCCAACGAGAGGCTGCGGAGGCCCGCGCCGCGTCTCTGCGCCAGGTACACGATGGCCTCGTCCTTGAGCTGGCGACAGGCGGTGAGGTCTAGCTCCTCCAGAGCTGGGCAGCGATCGGCGAGGCCACGCAGTGCCAACCCGTCCACCCAGTCACAGTGAGCGAGCGAAAGGCGCTGCAGACGCGGGCAGCCCTCAGCCAGCGCCCCCAGCGCCCGGCGACTCAGTTGACCGCAGCCGGCCAGTGCTACGCTCCGCAGCTGCGGGTTCCGGGCCAGAACCGGCACCAGGTCCTCGTCCGACAGCCATTCGTGACACGGGGCCAGCGCCAGCTCCTGCAGCCCCTCGGCGTCCCGCAGTAGCCGGGCTAATGCGGCCCGTGGAATCTGTGGCCCCACCTGCGGGCAGAGGCATGGAGGGAGACTCCGTCTGTCCCTGGGGCGGGACACTTGTCACCTGCCCTCCCGGGAGAGACTCTGGGCTCCCTCCAAGTCCTGCCCGGTGCTCGCTCGCCCCCGATCCATCCGGAGTTCTGCAAGTGGTACCCGGGGTGGGAGGGGGCTTCCAGCGCGGCTGGGGCGGGGCGGGGCTGGAGGCGGGGCGAGGGCGGGGCCCACGCGGGGGCGGGGCTCCGGTGCCCGGCTCACCTGCGCGGCGTCGAAGCGGCGCAGCCGGGCCAGGTGCAGCTGAACGAGCTCCCGGAAGGCGCGGCTGACGCGCTGCAGCCGGAGCAGCTGGCGCAGGGGGACCCAGTTCAGGACGTGCGGGAGCAGCACGTCTTCCCAGGGCAGGTCCAGGAGCCTGGGAGGAAAGTGGCATTGACGTCCCCGGCCGCTGTTCCGTGCGAATCCGTCTGTTATACCCCAAAGTCCCCGCTGGCAAGAGGACTCAGCTGCCCTCCCCCGGGTCTCTTCTCCCTCCCTCGGCCCCTCCAGTGCTCGGTACCTGACAGCTCCGGGTTCTTGCTCCCCTCCGGACTGCTCCATTGGTGGCTCCATCGCTGTCTACTGCGCGTGCGCAGTAAGCCTTTCGAGCTTTGGCCTTGAAGCGGCTGCGGCGAGCCCGCCTCCTCGGTCTGAAGAGACAGACCGATTTAATCGAGTGCGGTCTCACGGAGAATCCTTAGCGGAAAGCTTTCCGGGTGGACCCCGAAACTGAGGCAGAACGGAGCAGTGATGGACATTATATGTCTTCTCAGCTCCAGGGCTTGAAGCCAGAGGCTGTGCTTTCGCTCTTCGATGCGGGCCAGTAACCGCCTCTGAGTGGTGATGGGAGGAGCGGACAAGGCCAAAGGCAGAAGGGGCGGAGCCAGGGCTCCTAGGTTACCGGGAGCCTCCCCCAGTCCCGCTCGCATCCCAGCGACTTTGAGAACAGAGGGGGGACCACCCCGGCTCCAGCTATCATATGTGGTCGGTGCTCACTAAGTAATTGCCAAAAGGATGAATTAAATGAGCGACGCCAAGGCTTTTCTTAGCAAGCAAATTTGTTCAGACCTGCCATTCCTTGTGATTGTGAAGTGCACACTCATGATATCATCCCTTTCCATTTAAGACAGCGTGAGCCGGCTTTTTGCCTAAGAAAGAGACTATAGGACATGCTGCGCCTCCTTTCCGGCGGCCCCGAGGCCGGGAGCAACGCGTGCTCTGCGCAGCCTACCAGCCGCACTGCTTCTTGCCTGGCCCTGGGATAGTGACGCCCCGAAGCTCGCAGCTCAGACATTAGGCTTCCCTTTCACTGTGCCCCCAGATACCAATCCCAAGTCCCACTCTGCGGAACCCCTGACGTGATAATTTCCTCCAGCATCCAAGGTGTGTGTAGGGGCAATGTGAAAGACGGTAGAGCCATTGCACTCTACAAGGCTGCGCTCTCCTGTGCAAACATTTTAGTCGCATCATAAAGAAGGCTGCTTCCGTTATCTCGGCAGGGCTTTGGGCACCTTTGCACAGGTGGAAAGGTCCGTCCATTTTAAGGGTGGGCAAACTGAGGTTCTAGGTAGGCAGCTCCTTAACCAGGACCAAAAGGAGCAAGGATAAAGGACCCAGACATCCTAGTTTTCCCAGAATCCCTTCCACACTACCTCATTACTCAGTGTAGCATGAAAGGAGAAGCCTGCCAGCACCGGAAAGACAGAGAGGGTGAAGTTGGGTGAGGAAGTTGTTTCCTCTCTCAGTCTGCTTGGGAAAGGGGCAGCCTGGAAGGATCTCTGCAAAGATGCGTGTGGGCGCGCACCACCTCCGGCCGCGCGCCTCCTCCCCCGCCCCTTTGTTCGCGCCTCTGCGCTTGCGCATTACGACAAATCTGGCGCTGTCCCCTTCAGCACCTCGCGGAACCCGTGCCACCCCTCCCCGCGGTGAGCCCCGCGCACCCCCGCCTCAAATGTCCTCGCACCCTCTGACCACCCGAACCGACCCTCTCTGCCTTCCGAGGTCATAACCTGCCGGCCCCGGCCTTCCAAAGGAGAATAGTTGCCATAGTAACTCGTGTGGCGTTTTCCTAAAATAGCCAGACCCTATTCCACCCTGGCCAAGGGCACAAGGTTTGCCCGTGCTTATCTCCCCAGTCTTCCGGTTGTCCCTTCCAAACAATCACTCCTGAAAAGAAAGGCGGGACGATTAACCTAGACAGCGAGGAAGTTCTTCCTGGAGTCTGACTTATCCTTCCTCTGCACTCCGGGTGGGTGGTCAGGACAGGACAGGGCTCTGAGCTTGGCTACCCAGAAGTTAATATTTAAGACTGCCTTCGCTTGATGTCCCTTTCATAGCTGGTCTTCTGATTTTGGGGGGCGGGTCCGGTCTACTCCCGCACCGTGTGCTTTGCGTGGCCGCGTGCTTGTGGGGGCGGGAGCGCGTGTGGCATGTAACAGGTCATGTGGCAGCCTCCTAGGGACACGCGTGGGGTCTGGAGCAGGACAGGCGTGTGCAACTGGACCCTACGTGTGGTTCAGGAGACGATGGACGAGAGAGAACTGAACATGAGTGGGGTGGGGCACAAGAGGGTTTAGGGAACAGAACCGGGGGTTTTCTACACTCTCCTCTGGTCTGAGCCTTAGGTAGTGGCTAGGGGGTTGGCAGCCTTTGGGACTCGGGGCCCTGGGAGAGCAGGGAGATGGTGATGGTGGTGGTGGTGGGGATTAGCGTTGCTTGAGCAGAGCGTGGGGAGGGGTGGAGGAGGGACTGAGAGGCGGGCGGGCCCAGAGCTAGCGAGAGCCCGTGCTGCTTCCACAGCTGAGCTGAGCGGGGCCCGGCCTCTCTGCCTCTCTTCCGTTCCAGCTCCAAACGAGCAGCGGTGAGTACTGGGGTGCCTTGGAGGAGGGCCGCACACGGGAGGTCCAGGCCTGTTGCTGTTTGTGACAGCGTTCCTTACCCGGCTTTGCTACCAGAGGCCCGGTTTTTCTTTATGGCCCCTCCTGAACTGAACAAAATATGTCACACCCCTGGAGTTGGAGGAGAGGGTTGTGGTGCAATACCCTCACTCAGACCTGGTTCCTGGTGGAGGGAGGAGAGAATGTGTATCTCTGATTATGCGTGCAAATGTGCATGTTTATGATTGTGACGAGGAGGTCTCTGTCTGATACACCTGTCTCTGTGCGCACGCATCAGAAGACGAGAGCCTGTCTGTATGTTTGGGTACCTCTTTGTGTGCTCATGTTTGGTGATCTGTGTGTAAAACAGGCATGTGCTTTTCCATCATACACATATTTGTTATGACTGAGTGTATGAGGGTGTGTCTGTGAGGAGTACTGCCTGTGTCGGTGTGTACTGGAGGGTGTTGCCTATGAATGTGTTAACTGTATACTCATATCTGTCCTTCTGCATGTGTGCATATGAATTCATGTGTGCGTGTGTGTGTGTGTGTGTGTGTGTGTGTGTGTGTGTGTGTGTGCGCGCGCATATACTGATATGGGAAAAAGATGTCTCTTCCCACTCGGCATCTATGGAATGAAGTTAGAGGCCTCTTTTCAGGTTTTTCTTCTCACCTCTTCCTATGTCTCTCAGCTCTTCCTAATCCCTGTGTAACCCCTTTTCCTTCCTCTCGTTCCAAGAAGCCTGATTTTTCTTTTCCTAAGTGACCCCCCATAAGTGGGACTACAGGGAACCCAGGACCATATAATCCAGAAGATAGGATGCCAGCCTCCACATGAGAAAGTGTTCCCAACTGCCCCAGAACCGAACTCAATGAACTTCTGAATTAGCTTGCTCTTTCTTCCTAAAGTGATGCTCAGGGCACCCAGACAGAAGGAAAGGAGCTGAAAGCCCAATGAGTAGATGGTCCTCTTCCCCTAAAGTTTCTGTGGAAGGAGCCATCAGGGTTAGGATGGGTGTTCCCATATTTCCAGGCCTGGCTGGCTAGGTCCCTGGTCCTTAGAAGCTCCAGTCCATATTCCCCTCTCTGTTTGCGCTGCAATGGCTGCCTGACTCCTATGTACTTCACCCATGCTCCCCTTCCTCTTTTGCAGGCCTGTCTGAAGAGCATGCAGCCCCCTCACTCCCTGCCTGGCCTGGCCATCCCTGCCCCCCCAGCCTGACCCCCTGCCCCAGCATGGCCCAGGGTGCCATGCGCTTCTGCTCAGAAGGTGACTGTGCCATCTCCCCACCACGATGCCCTCGTCGCTGGCTCCCGGAAGGCCCAGTGCCCCAAAGCCCCCCAGCCAGCATGTATGGCAGCACAGGATCACTAATACGACGAGTGGCAGGTCCAGGTCCTCGAGGCCGGGATCTGGGACGTGTGACAGCACCTTGTACCCCTCTGCGAGCCCCCCCATCACCCCGTATGGCTCCCTCACGCTGGGGACCCTCTTCTCCCACTGGGCAGCCCCCACCAGGGGCACAGAGTTCTGTGGTCATCTTCCGCTTTGTGGAAAAAGCCAGTGTGAGGCCACTGAATGGCCTACCTGCTTCTGGAGGCCTGAGTCGGAGCTGGGACCTGGGTGGGGTTTCTCCTCCCAGGCCCTCCCCAGCCCTTGGACCTGGCTGCAACCGGAAGTTGCGGCTAGAGGCATCCACTTCAGACCCACTCCCAGCTGGAGGAGGCTCCACTCATCCTAGTAGCCGGGACCCCTCACGTGGGCCATTGGCTCCACCCCAGATTGGGGCAGATGGTCTTTACTCCTCCCTCCCCAACGGGCTGGGGGGGACCCCTGAGCACCTGGCCATGCACTTCCGAGGACCTGCAGACACTGGATTCCTAAACCAGGTATGCAACCTGCCTTGGGCTTCCTGGGGCCTTAGCACCCCAGCTAAGCGGCAAAGTTCAGCCCGGCCCGCAGGACTGAGGCTTGTCTCATAGCCATCCGAATCCTTTAATGTCCTAAATGAGCTTTCTTGCCCTCTGTCACTGTGTCCCTACCCCTTCATCGTCGTCCCATGTGGTTGTCTTTCTGCTGCTCCATATTGTTGTGTCCTTGTATGTCTGGCTTTCATTTTGGGGTCCTGTGCCTTTTCCTTCCTCTCTGGCTCAGGGGGACACCTGGTCCTCCACCCGGGAAGTCTCCTCTCATGCTCAGAGAATCGCTCGAGCCAAATGGGAATTCTTCTATGGCTCCTTGGACGCCCCCAGTTCAGGTAAGGCTTGGACTTAACCTAGGGGGAAGGGGTAGGGCCCTCTCCAGGGCATCTGAGGACTGGCAAAGAGCCATCCTTCACACCTGCTCTAGGGCTCCCTTGGGCTCCCAAGCCACAGTCTCTCAGGCTTGTCTTCGCTGTGTCATGAGGGTTGGGCTGAGCTCTGGGGAAGTTGTGTGGTTGGTAGAGAGAGGGGATGGCTGGATATCAAGGATTATTCCTAGAAGCAGAAGAAAGTTTTGTCTTCTTCACAGTTAGTTGACAAGGGCTTGTTTGAACTGAGTTCCACAGGCATTTGGATCAAGCGAAGGGTGTGGCAGATACATAGTGCTTAGATGACTAAGTCTCCAGCTTGTGTGAGGCCATAGGGAAGCTATCCAGCATAGGTGACCTGCTGACCTGGATGTCCATGTGTACAGGTGCTAAGCCCCCAGAGCAAGTCCCCCCATCACATGGGGTGGGCTCCAAGCAAGGCTCTGGGGTGGCTGTGGGGCGAGCAGCCAAGTACTCTGAGACAGACCTGGACACAGTGCCCCTGAGGTGCTATCGAGAGACGGACATCGATGAGGTGCTGGCTGAGCGGGAGGAGGCTGACTCAGCCATTGAGAGCCAACCTAGCTCTGAGGACCCTGCTGGCACTGCCCAACCACCTGCCTCACGACCTAGCCCATGTCCTGGCCCTTCCAGCAGTGGTGATGAAGATGATGAGGCTGGTGGTGAAGAGGATGTGGATGATGAGGTGTTTGAGGCTTCAGAGGGGGCCCGGTGAGTGGGATCAGGAAGGAGAAAGAAGTTCCCTTATTCTACCTACTCCAGCAAGAACCTGGGATAGAGGAGAAGACAAGACTGTGAGGATTTGGACAACATGGACAATATGGGGAGGAGATTCCAGGAGAGGCCCAGGGCCTGGAAGAGCATTAGCATTGTATGGGCCCTGGGCGAGCCCAGGGGTCAGGACAGCTACAGGGTTCTAGACTATCAGGAGCCAGAAGCCAGAGGCCAAACTGGGGGCATGGGAGCATGGGTTAGATCTTGGGTCCCAGCAAGAGAGTGTGGAAATGTGGGGGCTTTTCCTTTCTGTCTCATGCCCCACTACAGCTTGGAGCGCATCTTCTCCTAAGATGTTTCCAGAAATAGAAAAGGGATGGCAGGAGGGAAGCGGATCAGGGGAAAGGAGGAGAAAGGGAGATTAACAGGGAGAGGGAAGGAGGGGGCTGGGGGCTGGGATACTGTAGATGCTGAGTTTCACCAACCACTCCCCTAGTGGCTTCTTCTTAGGGGATTTGGGTCTATGGAAAGGGGAGGATAGCCCCTGTATCAGTCTGCAGGAGTCCAGTGAAATCCTGCCAAGGCCTTGCTCTGGGGCACTGATCAGACATTCTCCCTGCTTCTGCAGACCAGGGGACCACATGGCATTCTCTGGGCCTCTCAAGTCACCAGTACCCTTTCTACCTGGGACCAGCCCCTCAGCAGATGGGCCTGACTCTTTCAGTTGTGTGTTTGAAGCCATCTTGGAGTCACACCGGGCCAAAGGCACCTCCTATAGCAGCCTTGCCTCCCTGGAGGCTCTGGCCTCACCTGGCCCAACCAAGAGCCCCTTCTTCACCTTTGAGATGCCACCTCAACCCCCAGCTCCCCGGCCTGACCCACCTGCCCCTGTCCCACTTGCCCCTCTTGAACTGGATTCTGGTACCAGCTCTGCTGCTGATGGTCCTTGGACCCAGAGAAGGGAGGTGGAAGAGTCGGATGCTGGGTGCAAGCTGGCCCCAGGGAGGGAGCTTCCCAGTCCCTCCCACTCTGAGGATAGCCTTGGGCTAGGGGCAGCACCCCTGGGCAGGTAAGTATTTCCTTTCATTGGATAGCCCCAATCCCAGGCCCCCAGGAATTGCTGATTAAGGGACAGAGCCCCAGAATGAGGAAGTAATTTATATTCCTGACCAAGAGCAGGTGGTTACCAGATGTCTGTTTTCCGTTTGGAGGCCTCCTGCCATTGGCCCCCTGCAGCTCTCTCCCTGGGCTCAGATCCAGTGACTGGAGAAGCCATGATTCAGGATGGAAGAATCCCCAGAGAACATCCTCTTTTTCTCCTGGAGGGCCCTCTCCTTCCCAGATACAGCCTCTCACCCCCACCCAGCCAGACCCACAGCCAAAAACCGCTCCCTTGCGCTTCCTTCATTTGCTACTCCAAGAGACTGTCTCACCCCGCTCTAGGAATGTCCTTTCATAGCCTAACCTTTGTGCTCTCCCCTCTGCTGCTACCCTCTCAGTCATGGAAGCCATGGCAACAGGAGGGGGTGGCCAGGGAGACAGGGTTGCTTAGCAACCAGGAGTTTCCGGCCTCTGTCTCTGGGGTGACAGGTGGCTTTGCCAGCAGAGCTGCTGGGTGGGGAAGAAGGAGAGGAAGGGGATGAGGGGTTCACTCTGGCCCCCAAAACTGTAACCCCAGAAACTACTCTACGGGTAGAAGGGAGCACCAAGGAGAGTCCTCTGAGAGGCGGGAAATGAAGGAGCAGGAGGTATCCCTACTTCTCCCGGATCTTTGCCTGGCCTCACTGCTCTTTCCCAGCATCCCATTTATACCTGTGTACCTGTGTACAGGGCTGTGTGTATGTGCAGACAGAAGACGGCCTTGGGTGAAGGGAGGGCAGGGATTGAGATGGGGACTTGATATTGAAGAGCAAACTTAGGTCCCTGGGAACTCTGGGGAGCAGCCAGGACTTCCACAGCACTGCTATGGGTTAGACTTGAGGCAGAACTTCCATCCATTGAGAGAAGATAAAGTAAGCAGATGGAGAGAAAGCTAACCAGTTTCCTTCCCTAGAAAAAAGGAAAATGACCTTTCCATGCCCCTCCAGCTGTTCCCCAATTTCTAGGGCTAGAGCAAGGGGGGCTCTGCATGATCCCCAAGGTTCTGCCCCAAGTCTCAGTTGCTGCTTTACCCTGGCAGTGAACCACCCCTAAGCCAGCTGATATCCGACTCAGACTCAGAGCTGGACAGCACAGAGCGGCTGGCCCTGGGGAGCACAGATACCTTGTCCAATGGACAGAAAGCAGACCTGGAGGCTGCGCAGCGCCTGGCCAAGAGGCTATACCGACTTGATGGCTTCAGGAAGGCTGATGTGGCCCGGCATCTGGGCAAAAAGTAATGCCCCTGGGCTGGGACTGAGGCTGGGGTTAAAGAATGCATCCTCTTCAGTTAATGCCCAAGGCCTCTAGGCAATGCCCAACTGGCCCCTTCACACTTCCCCCTGTGATACCTGCCTGTCTGCCCTGCCCACAGCAATGACTTCAGCAAATTGGTGGCTGGCGAGTATCTCAAGTTTTTTGTCTTCACGGGCATGACTCTGGATCAAGCCCTCAGGTGGGTGTTTAACCCTCTGAGGAAAGTCCTACTGACCAGACTTGGTGTTTGGGGTCCCAGCTATGTGTCTTCTAAGTTGGTTGACATCGCTTTTCAGTGAGCAGGACTTCCTGGTAAGGAGATCTTGAATGGGGAGTAACATCGTCTTCCCCCACCCCAGGGTGTTTCTAAAGGAGCTGGCCTTAATGGGTGAGACCCAGGAGCGGGAGCGTGTACTGGCCCACTTCTCACAGAGATACTTCCAGTGCAACCCTGAAGCTCTGTCCTCAGAGGGTGAGCAGGCTGGGAGCAGGATTGTCCCAGCTGGCCACGGAGCCACACATACAGGGGAAAGCGTTTGTGCAAGAGGGAATGAATGTACATGCTTGTAGACACGCGTACATGCATCAGTGTAAATATAGCTTACATACATATGGAGCTGTCCATGTGGCAGGCATGTTGCCTGGTCACGTGTGTTTTGAGAGGCAGGTGGAGGTGTGTTTGCATGAAGTTATTTCGTATTTATGTGCAGGACCAGACTTGGCCTCAGTGCTGACTGGCCGTGCGTGTATGTGTTAATACTTTCCTTTAGTATCTTGAGCATGGTGAGTGTTGGGGGCAGGCAAGGAGCAATCGCCCTAACAACTAGGGAGGGGGAGCCAGAGATCAGAGGCGGGGTCCTTGCTGAGGAAATGGGCTGGAGGAGAGATAGAATGGGTTCACAGAGTTCAGATGGTAAAAAAGGTTAGGCCAAAAGGCTGCAAATAGAGGTGGGTGATGGACTATTGTGGGAAGAACCCCTGGGGGCGTGACTGAAACTGACAATTCTCCCCTAGACGGTGCTCACACGCTGACCTGTGCCCTCATGCTCCTCAACACAGATCTCCACGGCCATGTAAGTGGGGGCATAGCGAGTGGGAGACAGAAAACATGAGTCTTAAAAGCTTTGGGAGGCCAAGCACCTCCCAATCTCACAGACCTCTGTTTTCCTCCCTTAGAACATTGGAAAGCGCATGACCTGTGGGGACTTCATCGGAAACCTGGAGGGTCTCAATGACGGTGGCGACTTTCCCAGGGAGCTGCTCAAGGTTGTGGGGAGGGGACACTCGGTCGGTAGATATTGCTGGAAGGAAAGGTCAGGGTACCTGCCCAGCAGCAGGGTTGTAGGGAGAGAAAGGCTGGGATTTGGGACCGGAGCCTGGGCTCCAGTGACTCAGCTTGGGGACCACCCCCTCGCCCAGCCCCCACAGGCAGGCTCTCACCGCACATGCGCGTGCGCATGCAATCCTGAGGCAGGGGAAAGGAGGGGCGGGTTCTGGAACACACGTGAGCAGGCCGTCCTGGACTCTGCATTTGCTCTCTTCCGTTTCTTTCCAGTGCTCATGGGGGGTTGAGGGGTGTCTTCTGCGCGGGGGTGGAGTGTGCACAGGGACACTGCTTTCCACCTTAATGTAAAAGAGCTATAAAGACCTTGGCACTACTGCTCAGGAGGGAGCCTAAGGTAGAAGGATCAGAGAAGCTGCAAAGGTTTCCCAGCTTCTTGCATCCAGGGCACACCGCTCTTCTGGCTACTTGGAAGCAGGTCCTGCACCCGAGAGCCAGGAATGAGATAGGTGCCAGTGGGAGGGGCTGTCTGATCCTGTCTCCAAGCTCCCTTCTCTCCGTAATGGAGAAGGCATATTTTTACCGCGGGAGGTCTGGACTAACTTGAAGAAGGGGTCTATACATGTGACCGACACAGGACAGGTCCTGGGTTGGGCTATATTGGGCACCTGAGTTTAATTGAGCATGTATCTGCGTGGGTGCGTCCACTGTGAGTTGAGGTGTCAGTGAACTGGGATGTTTACGTGAGTTGTGGGTGCGTTTGGCAACTGTCTTTGAATCAAGGGACCTGTATGAAGGTCCACCTTAGTGTTTGTGCTTTGGGTGGAGTTTGGGTATTTGTGTGTGTTGCAGCGTGGTATTCGTCTTCCAGTTGGCTGTCTGCTTTGACAGTAAAGGGTGTTGGTCAGCTGTAGATGGTTCCTTTTGAGGTGTACATCTGTAACTTACAGTGAATGGGAATCAGTGCGTCTGGCAAGTTGGTATGTTTGACCTCGTGGCAAGTGGACTTGGCTTGGACATCGGGATACTGCTTATAGGTCGGACGAGGTCATGACTGTTCAAAGGCCGGCCAGCGAGTCTCAGAGGCCACAGGGGTGGAGGGTGGAGAGCAGGGGAGCAGGCGGGCCGCTCCCCTCAGTTCCCGTTCCTGATAAGGGTGCTCCGGACGCCGCCTGCAGCCGCAGATCGCGCGCGCGGGCTCGGCCCCCTGGCGAGCCCCCACGCATGCGCCCCCGCTCGCCGCCGGCCCTCCCCACGGCGCCGGGCTCGCGCCGTGCTGCTCCGTCGCGCGACGTCCCCGCCCCAGCCCGCGCTCTCCCCTCCCGCCGGCGCCCCCTCCTTCTGCGGAGCTCAGGAACCCACGGCGCCGCCGCCGAGCACTGGGTGCGTCGGTGGGAGCCGGCGGGCTCCGGCCGGGCGCTCGCGCCGGCTGTCGGGGAGCCGTCCACGGCCGTCCGGGCGGGCTGGGGCCGAGGACGGGCGGGGGCATGGCCGGGGGCCGCGGCGCGGCTGCCGGGCCAGCATGATTGGCGTCAACAGCATCCACAGCAGCGCGGGGCGGCTGCGCTCGCGCTCGCTCTGCTCGGTGCGCTACGGGCGCACCCACCGCGGCGCGGAGACCCTGTGCTACGGCTGGCCGCAGCGCTCGCGCAGTCTCAAGCCCGTGCTCTACACCGACCTGGTGGTCAGCCGCCTGCAGAGCCGCAAGAAGAAAAAGGCGGTGAGGGCGTGGGGCCCGCGGCCCACCCAGGCCCAGCGGCGAGCGAGGGGGCGGCGTGAGGGAGGTGCTGAGGGCTGGAGAGGGAGCAGACGGGAAGGGCATGGGTGGGGACAAAGGTGTTGGGGAGCTCAGCGCAGAGGAATTTCTTCTGGGCAGGTAGAGGTGGGCATAGGTTGTGGGGGTGGACCAAGGTGGACGGACCTTCACCAACTGCAGAGTTCAGGGTGAGGAGGGTTTTCCGCATGGGGTCTACACTGGACTCTGTGATGGGGTTCGGAACCTTCACAGGAAGGAAGGTGTGGTTGTGGGTCCAGGTAGACTTGAGGAGGCCAAGATGAAGAACTGGAAGGCTAGAGACAAGATTGTGGGTTGGATCTTGGCGGTTACTCCAGCCACTTGGCTCGATAGTCAAGGAGTGAGAAGGTTCAAGGCCCTTTTGGGTTTGGCCCGGGTGTGTTGAGAGCTGTTGATTAGCCTGCTTTGTGTCATGGGTGTTGGAGGCTTTGGGGTGCACCTACCTGCAGACAGGACGTGCAGGCATGGAGTGTCAGGATATTTTGTGGCTGGGCATGGCTATGGGCAGTGAGAGTCGGAGCCTGTGGTGTGTTGGGAGAATGAGGGGGTGCTGTGTCCCAGCACCAGGAAGGCACCGACGTCACCACTGCACCCAACTCACGCGCAGGCAGCATCACAGCCCCACAGCAAAACACGCACATGCTGGGGACACACCCACTCACAGACAGGCTGGCAGAAGCGCCCCCACAGTTGGAATCGCTGGTATATTCTGAGCCATCCCAAGTGCAGGGTCTTGTTCAGGACTTGTGAAGACCATTCTAGTTTGGCACTGCACGGTCCTCAGATGTTCCTAGGCCACTTGTACAGAGGGGAAGTGACTGGCTCAGGACTCACAGTTTGGGGCAGACAGTGATTGGAAGCTGAACCGCCTGCTTTAGGCTGTGGTTGGTGCCACAGCAGGATGAAGTGTGGCTGTGGGTAGAGTACTGAGCCCCTTGGTATCTGACTTGTTGGTGCCGTTGGAGTTGGAAGGCTTTCAGCAGTTGGAAACCAAAGAGGGTGAATACTTTCCTGGGGCCTCAGCTTCCCTGTTTTCTCTGTACCCATTTATCTTGTGGAACCAGACCAGAACACATGATTGGGGGAAGGAGAATTTCTTTGGCTGGTCTCTGATTCCATTTAGGGCTAGTAGCTTCTCTTACCAGGCTCTGAGCAGGAGAGCCCCTTCACAGTAATAATAATAATAGCAACCGGCAGTTACTGTGTGACAGCTGTGGGCCAGGGTTTCTCGTGATGACCAGCCAGTTGCCTCCCTGTGGAAACCTGCCCCAGTCAGGCAGCTCCGGTGCTGGACATGGGCCTGGGTCTTGGTGCTGTGTTGTAATTATGTCCCTCACTCAGCTCCATCCAGTCCCTCTCAGGATAGGAGGGGAAGCCAGAGCTCTGACACTGAGGCACGTGTTGTGCCTCCCCACAGGATTAACCCACACCCCTTCATCTGTTTCTTTCCAGGCCTTATACAGCTCCATCAAGAATGAAAAACTCCAATGGGCCATGTGAGTACTGGGGTTAGGGTTAGGGTTGGGGAAGAGGGACAGGGAGCTTGGGGACACCAGAGAACTGGGGGTGGGGGGTGAGAAGCAGGAAGGCTACACCACTTCCTTCTTTGGAAATGCCTGCCTAGACTTGGGGTCTGTCTTGTGTCCAGCTCTGTTGTTATGACAAGCTGGGCTGACGCAGTGAGGCTGTGGACTGAAACATAGACAATCTTGGCAGCCCAAAGAGAAAGCTCGCTCTGCAGTACAAGAGGTTACCTTGTAGTCACCAGTAATAAAGTTTCCCCCTTTGTCTTGGAAGTGTTCTGTCTGCAGGAGAAGATCCTGTTTAGTGTTTGGGGCCCCAGGCTGAGAGCTCACTTTTGCTTAGACATCAGTGGACACTGCCCTCACTGCTGTCTGTAGAGTGCCATCATGGCTATTTAAATAGGAGCTTTTGTTAGGAAGCGCCTCTGAGGAAAGGACAGTGTACAGAAAGGGGAGGGGATCAGGGAAGGCGTTTTGGAGGCAAGCCTGGAAGTCAGCAGTGCCCGGTAGAAGATAAAGGGGAAGTTGGTATTTGGGAGACAAAGGTGTGGCTGAAGTCAGTGTGGGAGTGGGGTATAAGGCAGGCCTGGGGGGAGGGTTGGAAAGGAGAGTGGGGGCAAAGAGTTAATGCAGGTTCCATTAGGAGCCAGCGGCGCTACTGGAAATTCTGGAGTAAGGCAACAAGAGAGTCTGATTTTCCTGACAGACAGGAGGATTTGAGCACAGATGTTGAGGGAGCACTAAGAAGCCACTTTTCCCCTTTAGATTTCGAGACAGAGTCTCACACCATTTCTCAGGTGGGCTTAGATAACTTCTCCATCGGTAGAATCTCAAGCACCAGGCCCAGTTCATTTCTTCCATTTGGCAGCATGTAACCAACAACTGAGCAGTCTGGTGTTAGGTGTGGTTAAGACAGAGCTGAGTCACGAGTGTCTGTCCAGGAGAAAAATGTGAGGACTGGGTGTGTGTGCACAGTAATGGAGCCCATGAGAAGCTTGCGTGTGTGTGTGTGTGTGTGTGTGTGTGTGTGTGTGTGTGTGTGTGTGTGTGAGATGTGGTCCCTCCTCAAGGACAGCTGAGGCAGAGCACAGACCTGCAGCAGCCTGGGCAAGTCCTACACAGACAGTAGAGCGCCTGGCTGCGGGCAGTCCCTGGCAGCTGTCACCACTGAAGGGAAGCATGGAGGGCAGAAGGGCAGGGTGAAGGTGTGTGGCTCTGGTCAGTACTCTCAGACAGTAACCCCTGCAGAGACGAGGAGGAGCTGAGACGATCGCTGTCGGAACTGGCTGACCCTAACCCCAAAGTCATCAAGAGGGTCAGTGGGGGCAGTGGCAGCAGCTCCAGCCCTTTCCTGGACCTGACTCCCGAGCCTGGGGCCGCTGTCTACAAGCACGGGGCCCTGGTTCGAAAGGTGCACGCAGACCCTGACTGCAGAAAGAGTATGTGGCTGGGCAGGGGACTGGAGGGGTGGGTGGGAGTCGGCCGTCCTCAGGCGGCCCTGACCTGCCTTCCCTCCCTAGCACCTCGTGGCAAGCGGGGCTGGAAGAGCTTCCACGGGATCCTCAAGGGCATGATCCTCTACCTGCAAAAGGTGCGGGGTTAGGAGCCGGGTGGTTGGGCTGGCTTGGCACAGGGGAGTAGGTGGCTGGAGGTGGCCAGGCCAGGACTGGGGCAGGACAAGATGGGCACCTCCATAGGAGGAGTACCAGCCTGGGAAGGCTCTTTCTGAGGCAGAGCTGAAGAATGCCATCAGCATCCACCATGCCCTGGCCACCCGAGCGAGCGATTACAGCAAGAGGCCACATGTCTTCTACCTGCGCACAGCTGACTGGCGGGTCTTCCTCTTCCAGGCCTCGTGAGTGTCCTCCTCTGCCCCTCCAGACCCTGCTCCCTGCGGTCCTTTCCTTGTAAGACCACCTCCCCAGGCTGGGGACATGGCTCAGCTGGTGGAGGGATGCAGAAGGTCCAGGCTCAGTCCCCAGCCCTATACACGCCAGACCCAGTGATGTATGCCTGTAATCCCAGCACTGAGGACATAGAGTCAAAAAGATAGAAGTCCAAAGTCGTCCTTGACAATATAGCCAGTTTGGGCCTAACTAGGATACTTGAGACTATCTCAATGAGTGAATAAACTAATAAATAAATAAGATCACACCTCAAGTTGGGACTGGCATTCCTGGTTAGGAATCTGGGGTCCTAATTCTGTCTCCTAGGAGCCTGGAGCAAATGCAGTCCTGGATCACTCGCATCAATGTGGTGGCTGCGATGTTCTCTGCACCCCCCTTCCCAGCTGCTGTTAGTTCCCAGAAGAAATTCAGCCGTCCTCTGCTGCCCAGTGCCGCCACCCGCCTCTCCCAGGTAGTCCCGAACTACTCAGTCCACGTGTTGATAGTGGGATGGAACCACATGTGTGATTCGTCATGGAATACAGCTCTCGGCTGGTCACAGGAGGAGGGCTGTAGTGATGATTGAAATCTAGCCCCGTAGTAAAGTTTGCACGAAGGGCCTGTAGACTAGCGGTACTGACCAGGTATCCCTGGCTGTTAGGAGGAGCAGGCGAGGACCCACGAGGCCAAGATGAAGGCCATGGCAAGTGAACTGCGTGAGCACCGAGCTGCACATCTGGGAAAGAAGGCCCGAGGCAAGGAGGCTGATGAGCAGCGGCAGAAGGAGGCCTATCTGGAGTTTGAGGTGAGTCTTCATTTTATCGTCTGGGGATCAAGTCTACACTCCACACCCACTAGGGTTAAGTGACATGTCTGTTATGTATGCCTTGCCTCCGGCCCTGTAAAGGCTACAGAAATGCTAGCTGTCATTCTAGGTGGTTCTAAGAGCCTGGGGAGGGTCATCAACCTCTCAAAGATGTTGTTTAGGACCCAGCATCTCTTGGCTGGGTGGTGGGTGGGATGGGCCAGGAAAGGAGAGCAGACTTTCACTACTTCTGGCCTTCCTCCTCAGAAATCCCGCTATGGCACCTACGCAGCGCTGCTTCGAGTCAAGATGAAGGCAGCCAGCGAGGAGCTGGATACCATAGAGGCAGCACTGGCCCAGGCCGGGAGCACGGAGGATGGATGCCCTCCACCTCACTCCAGTCCTTCCCTGCAGCCCAACCCCACCAGCCAGACCCGGGCTCAGCGTCCTGGCTCAGAAGCCCGTGCTGCGGCAGGCAGTGCAAGGCCAAAGCCCTGAGCAGGGAACAGGAGCAATGGGGGCAGTGCCCACTGGGCACCTGCATGATGGCATGGCCCTGCCTGAGCTCAGCTAGCCTCGGGCCACCCACGAGGGCCTCCTGGCCCAGGGCCCGACCGCGCCGGACGCGGTGTCCGGGGCAGGGCAGGGCTGAGTCAGGCCTCAGAGCCTAGGCTAAGGGCCTCTCAGAGACCCCCCTTTTTGTGATAATGTTTTGCACTTTTTCGTACAGGAAGGGTGGGGAGGGAGGGAGGGGCCCATGCCCCTAATTTTTGATTGGGGGTTTTTTCTTTTTGTGGGGGAGGCCTGATAAAGTTTCCGCTTTCTGCTGAGACCACCCCACCCTGACACCAGCAGTACCCCTTCATCCTGGGGCCTGGCTCAGAGGCCAGGAGTTGGGGCTGAGCTGGTGCCCCTCTTTCTCCCGAAGGGCTCACCTCTCTCTTCACAGAGACGGGAAGGGTGTCCACACTGAGGCCCCATCCACAGGTTGGGGTGGCACGGCCTGCTCCCCTCCTTTGATAGGCCCTGCCCTTTGTATAGCCTCCACCCTCATTAAAACTGCTCTGAATTGCTGGCTGGGTTTCCTCTAGTCTCTCAACAGGGATGGGCGTCACTTTGGGGTTGCTGTACCGTAAGTTGGGAAAGGGCTTCCCCTTTATTTGGGCCACTGAGGTGAGGGCTTGAGGTGTTAAATAAGATTTCAACTAGGCAGGGATGCTGTACAGAGGGATCCTGGTGGGAGAAGTCGGCCGGGCAGGGCAGCATTCAGTGCACCTGAGGCTGGGGGTGCCCGTGGCAGAGCCCTCCCGGAGGCTCGGGGGGTGGACACAGCTTCTCAGTCTCCTGCTCCACCGACTGGCTTCCATAGGCACTGTCTTCTTTTGCCTCTGCTGGGGGAACAGAAGGGGGTGAAGCCTGGGACCGCCCATTCTCAGCCCCAATGCACCTTCCAAGCTGGTCCCTTTACCTGTGCTGGGCAGCTTCTCTCGGGTGTCAGGATCCCTCAGCAGTCTCACTCCCTCATGAAGACCCATGGCCGACAAGGCATCCAGCAGACCTCCCAAGTCCCCACCAGCCAGCTGATGAGAGAAGACAGGAGGTATGAGTGACATCCAGGGTGTGGGGTAGGAAGTCCTCAGGGAGGGGGCTCCGAGGTGGGTAAGGTGTGTGGCAGATGGTCTGGGTCCAGACTCCCCCACCTTGTAACTACGCAGGAGGCTGCCACTGGGCGAGGGGGTCTTCCTGTACGTGTCCACCAGACTTCGCAGTCCTAGTCGTTCTGCTAGCTCTGCCCAGCTGCCCTGGGCTTCTGGCCCATCTAGCAGCTGCTCCAGGTTCTGCAGGGCTGCATCCCCCAGTGACAGCCCTGGCCCTAGGAGACAGATACGGATCTGTGAGGTAGCTCCAGAGGTAGTCAGGGATATACATACACCCCAACACAGCCTTTGCCTTTGTAACCTGACAGACAAGGCAGACATCAATGGGACGTGGATGGCAGAGCAGGGCAGACAAAGGAGTCCTTGCTACAGTCCTGAAGGAGGCACCTGAGCCCACCAATCTCACCTGCAGGGCTGGGTGGGGCCAGGGGCGGCTCCGTGGTGTTCTGAGCAGCATTTAGCAGCAGAGTCTTCACCTGGAGACAGTGTGGACACTTAGGCCAGCTCTCCCTAAGCCTACTGACCTCGTCCATTCTCCCAAGCCCAGGAGATGCCCAGTGCCCACTTCAGTATTTCCATAGCCAGGATGGCCTCACCTTGGTGCTGCAAGTAAGGTCGAGAGGTGTATGACCCCGGAAGTTTCTTTTGGTATCCCTCTCGGGCCCCTCAGAATCAGAGTCACTCCCAGAGGTAGGGGGTGAGGGCAGAGGGCACACAGGCTCCTCATTCTCTGCATGGATATCAGCGCCTGGAAGAGAGCCAGCAATCAGAAGAGGCGGTGCAGGGACCCACACTGAGGACTGGGCAGTGCCTGGGAGGGTCCCTTTCTCTCTCCTGCTCTGTTCTTACACCAGGGGGAAACTCACCAGCCTTTAGGAGGAGGCGAGTGAGGGTTGGGGACCCAAGTCCAGCTGCCAGGTGGAGGGGTGTGTTTCCAGCGAATGTCCGGGCGTTCACATTAGCATGGAGCTGTGGGGCAGCAAGTAGTCACCAGCATGGTCCAACTAGCCAAGGCTTTCACACACCTCGTCATCATTCCTGGTTCCCCCACAATCCTCATCCCTTCCAGTTTCCATTCCCACCTTGGTAACAAGATGGGTGACCAACCCCAACTCTTCCATCTCTGTGGCTAGATGCAGGGGTGTTCGGCCCCCTTGCCTCTCTGCTGCCTCCACTTCAGCTCCATTGTCAACGAGCAAATCCAGGCACTCGGGGCTGCGGGCATGGACTGCCAGGTGTACTGGGTATAGCCCTACAGAAACAGTCTGCAGCTGTGATCCTCAAGGTGGCCTCTGAACAAACCCTGACAAGGTATCCCGTACTCAAGTCTACTAGTCAATGTCCTTCTTGGTCCCCACCCTTGTCCCCAGCACTGGAGGAGGTTGGAAACTTACCCGCAAAATCAGGCATGTGCAACATCTGGGGCACAGTGTGGACCCCACTATGCAACAGTGCCCGCAACAGGTCTGGGGCTTCAGCACCTGCCCGGAGTGCCAGGTGCACAGCTGAATCTCCATGCCGATCGAGCAGTGTGGGGTCTGCACCCACCTGCAGCAGGAAGCTCACCACCCTTGACTGCCCAGTGATTACTGCTAGGTGTAGAGGTGTCTGGGGAGGAAGGCAGAGCCAAGCCCACTCCAGCTCAGAACTCCTGCCTTCAACCCCTCCCTCCCCCTCACCAGAGGCTTCTCCCTTACCTGGTGCAGATGGTTAGTGAGGTTGATGACCCCAAGGTACTGGGCATGATAGATGACCTGGGCTATCTGCTCAATGACACCAGTCTGCCCATGGATAATGGCCAGGTGCAGCGGCCTGGGGATTGGGGAGTGAGATTTAGGGCTGGGAAACCCACCCACTCAGAGCATCATCTGCTCTCAAAACTCCACACCTCCATGGTCTCCTTCACTGGGGCCTGATGAACGCTGACTGTCACCATCTTAATCCTTTGTCACACTTCGCTACTCTGCCCCTTTCACAGCTAACAAAATTGAAGGTTGGGGAGCCTAAATTTCTTGAACACAAGTAGAAAACAGTGAAGACCTGAGACCAAATCCGTCCAACTCCAGGGTTCTGCTTTTTGCAGTTTCTTCTACTGCTCCAATTAACCTCTAGACCCGGTACCAGGATCCCCACCCCTGGATGTCCGCTTACGTGTCTCCGTTCTCGTCCTGAGCTGTCAGCAGGTGGCGCTGTCCCGCCAGCAGAGCGCGCGCGTCTGCGGTGACGCCGTAGTCCAGCAACGCCCGGGCACTGCGCTGAGCCAGACCGAATAGGCGCACGTTGTACTCGCGAGCTGAAGGCGACAGGGCGCGTGGGTGCGGGCCAGGTCCCCAGCCCGGCGCGCGCCCGCCTGCCAGAATCCTTGAGACGTACCTCGCTGCAGGGCATCGAGGGCCTGCGGTTCCCCCTTGGGGACTTGGGGGGGCGCGCTCTGCTCTTCCGCAGCCTCCCCAGCATCCACGCCCCGCCCAGAGCCGGCCATCTGCGCTCCGCCCCCTCCACCCGGGAAGCAGCCCATTGGGGCCGAGCCGGGCTGGTAGGGGCTGTAGGCCAAGGAGGAGGAGAAAAAGCCGAGGCTGCCACCTGTGGGCATGGGCAAGGCTGTGAGGTGCCAGCCAGGACTCTCCTAGATTTCTCATCTAACTTTCCCTGATCTCCTTCTCCCATCTCCTGGCCACTGGCACCTGCTCACCTCCTCCAGCGCCTCCATAACCCCCAGCGGAGCCCCCAGAGCCACCACCCATGTGGGATCCGCCCCCGAAGGGCTGGGAGAAGGTGGGTAAAGCCTTCCTCCGCTTCCGCTGCACTTCCTCCTTGTCTAGGGGGAACAAGAGACAGGGTGTTAAAATCCAATACCTAGGCAGTCTTCAAGCCCATCAACCAGCAGCCACCTCTAGAGCGCCTCCAGCCTCCGGGAATCCTGAATCCCGGCCTCACCTTCCACCAGAGGGTAATAGGTGAACTGTTTGGAGTCGGAGACATCTCCCCCTCGCTTGCGTTTCAGCTGCAGGAACACGGTTACAGGCCTCTCTATCTTCATCTTGTGATAGGGCGGTGTCCGGAATACAATGGCATACTGGGGTGGAGAGTGCGAGAGAGACCTTAGGTGTCAGATCTTTGCTTAGCTCAGCCTCTGGGTCAGGCCCTGGTCCCTCAGTACCTGTTTATGG
Organism: Sigmodon hispidus; assembly: GCA_004025045.1. Classification (NCBI taxonomy): domain Eukaryota; kingdom Metazoa; phylum Chordata; class Mammalia; order Rodentia; family Cricetidae; genus Sigmodon; species Sigmodon hispidus. Next base: position 120,074 of record PVIH01004459.1, read on the forward strand.
ACGTCTGTGGGAGAGAAGTCCCCAAAGGCTTGCCATCCGTTCTCATCATCTTCATAGAACCGAACCTCAATGTCATCTACAGAGAAAAGTGAGAATTAGCCACAGTGAGACTCTGCAAGCCCTGTGCATCCTGAAGTTGCCACGCCCCCTGCTCCTCCACCACCAATCCCCAGAGAGGCCTCCTCGTGGCTCACCTTTCTGCACTTTATCACAAAGCAAATAAACTTCGTCTCCACCCCGCACAGAACCTGCCGTTTTGTCCATTCGGGAAATCTTCAGGTTTGAGGCCCCTGGAGATTCTAGGATGGGAGATGGGTTAGGGTTGAGACTTCATAGAGTGAAGGCTTCCCAAGTGCTCGTTGGGTGCTCACCCTGGGCACCCTGCAGGGTACTCACTGCTGTCGTGGATGGGCTGGGAGATGACTGGCTTCAGGGGCAGGGAGAAGGAGCCGTCGCTAGCTCGAAGGAAAGCGGAGAAGCGCAGCCGTACAATACTCAGGTCCATCACCTTCTTCAGCTCCTTGGCCTCCTGCTCTAGCTCTCGACGCTCAGCCTCTGGGTGGGTGGACAGTCTGGGTGTGAGCTGGGGCTACGCTTCCCTTCTCCTCTTGAGGCACCTCCTGACGATCCTTTATGGCTATACCTGTAAGGCCCTGAGGCTTGGAACGAAGCCGCTGTCTTTGAAGTTTCTGAATCATAATCTCCATCATGTTTTTCTTGGTTACGTGCAGGACACCCAGATTATTAAATCTGAGGAGGAGGAGGAGGAGGAGGGCTTTGTCCATGGAGGCTCCTTCCTCCTGAAGTAGCTCCCACTGCCAGGTTCAGCCTGGCTTCATCCTTTTAGGAAACTTTAAACTTGAGCCCTGGGGTTCTGGAGCCGCCCCCCCTTTATGTGCTAATCACACGGGTGGGCTGGAACCTAAGACTGGCAGGCAATGAGCATCCCTGTGGGGTCCAGAAACACCTACTGAGCAGTCATGTCCTTGGGTCCTACAGACACAGCACACACCCCCAGCTCTGAGCACTGCTTGCCCACCAGACTGTGGGCATGCGCACGAGGAGGGTCACTGTGTGTTACCAGGTCCACCTCAATCTTGGCCGGTCCCTCATAGTTACAGATCTGAGAAGGACAAAGGATTGTCAGTAGTGGCCCTGGACACACTGCCCCCTGGCCTACCCTCCAGCATCAGCTGAGCTCACCTTGACGGTAGGATAGGTCTTCCTACCCTTCTCACTGGAGGCACCAGGTAGGCCTCCATGGGAGGGGCCTTCACAGCCATAGCGAAATCTGAAGCCTCGCTGAAGGTTCCATGACAGAGACACTGAGGTCAGGACAGGACCTCCCCGCAGGCAAACACTGGCCATCACTCACCACAGTGGCCAACAGTGTTTCTCCTGACTGACACCTCCCCACATAGACCAGCAGTAACCAACCATCCAATAGCAGAGCTTCCCTTGTCGTGGGAACTATAACTATCGCACTGTCCCTGAAGCTGAAGCCATTGCACTGTGGCTCACTCACCTGCTTGGGTTGCTCCACAATCACCAGATAAGGGCCATCAGCTGGAAATAGAGGGGCCTTGCTTAGCCAGGATCTCTAAGCCCATCCCTCAGGCAGAGGGTACCTGCTCACTCTCCTCCAAGATCTGGGACACCTGGGGCTAAGGACTCACTGACCTGTCTCTGGGGGTGGATCCTTGGGCTCCACAATGGAGGGACTGAATTCAAAATCATCATAATCGGGGATGCCATCCAGACCCTGGTTTACAGATAGACAGAGAAAGTGGCGGCTGAATCTGAGCCCTCCTCCTCCGGGCTCCAAGCCCTCGGCTGTCACTAGGCTCCTCCTTAAGCCGTGAGCTCCTTTCTGGGCAAAGTTTGCTGACAGGACAGAGAGGCTGAGACAATCTGAGGACATGCACAAGGAGGAGAGTGGAGGTGCCTTTGGTAGGTAGGCAAGCAGACACACACAGGGGCAGAAGCTGGCTTCAGGGCCAGGCAGTGTGACTCACTGGGTCGTAGCAACTGTCCATGTTTCTAGGCTAGGCCCGACTGTGTCTGGCAGCTCCGGGCCCTTGTTCGGCTTCCCAGTATTTCAGACGCCCGCCTAAAGTGAAGAGAGTCGCGGGAGGGGGCAGAGATCAGGATAGAGATGGGCAGGAGAGGGGAGCCCAGATTTGGGGGAGGGTCTGATCTCCTCCGGCCGCCCGTCCGGGCGTGGCGGGTAAGATCCGGTGGAGGTCGAGATCCGGAGCGGGGACGGGCCGGGGAAGGGGCAGAAAGTTAGTGCTGCTTAGGAAAGTCCCGAAAATACCAGGGGGAGGAGGAGCCGGAGGAGGCGGGCCTGGAAATGACGCCGGGCCCGGGGCCCCGCCCCCGCGGCGGGAGGGGCGGGAGGCCAAGGCTGTTCCTGGTTCCCCCGGAGCGGCCGCAGCCCCCGGGGCTCAGTCCCGGCCTAGCCGGCCTCGCCCCCACTCCGCGGCTTAGAGCCACCTTGGGATTTTCGGCCAGCGTGGAGGACACGGCTGATTCACCCGGGGGCTTTTGTGGGGACATTCCTGCCACCGGAGGCCTCTTTTCCGAATGGCCCGTAGGCGGGGGCTCTTCCAATGGGGCCCCCGGGGTTCTGCCCAGAGAATGCCATACGATGTGCAGGGTGGAGAAAGGAGTTTCCCCCTCCACGGTGTCTACCGACCCAGAACATTTTACCTTTCCGGGTTCTCCCACTGCACCTGCTCCGGGAGACCGGCCCTTGAGACCCCAGTCCCACCATCATTTGCGATACGCGTGTCCGCTGCAGGAATTTGCGTTTCAGCCCTAATGTCTAGTGTGCGTGATGAGTGCGAGTGGTGGGTAGCAGCATGCACGTGCACGCAAGTGAGCGTTCGTCCGCACAGGTGAGTCCTGGAGCTGTTCAGTGTGGACGGACGTCCGTGCACGCCTGGATGTCGGTGCTCAGGTGCGCAGGTGAACTTCTGCCCGCGCGTGTGCGTGTGTGCCGGGCTGCCACCCGGCCGGCTGTGCGCAGGCCAGCATAAGGGCAGGCGTACGTGAGGGTCGGTGTGTACCAAGGTGTGTGCGCGCTCTCTGGAGGTGCTGTCCAGCCTCAGAGTGTCACCTGCAGTCCCTCTCCCCTCCCTCTCCAGTTCCCGGTCGCTCAGGGGTCTGAACCCGGCCACTCACCGTGGTGGCGGCTCTGGTTCCGGCTTCAGTCCGAGCCCTACCCCGGACCGGTCGCTGCTGCTCTCCAGCCACGGGGCTCAGGCCGGGAAAGCCCCTTTCGGCCCCCCGAGGGGGGGAATTCCCATGACGTCTCCGTGCGTCACTCCTCATGCCCTTTCTCTATTGGCTGAAAGTTTAATTCCAGGACTCTGGTAGCCAACCCGGAGCGACGCAGGCGCGCCCCTTACGGGGACGGCTCGCCCTGGGCTGGTGGCTGGGTGTCAGGCTACACCAGTGGTGCTGCTGACCAGCGAGGTGGGGAGGTGAAGCCAGCGCAGTGCGGGGCTCGAATCGCTGCACCCTCCCAGGCTTGCCCCGGGTGGCTAGGGAGCCCACGGGGCCACTCGGCTCTTGCTGCGCCTAGCGCTTGGCGGTCTCTGAAATTGGGGAAACGGGCCAGCCCGGGACACTCGGGTCCCTCCCCGACTGGGATCTCGATGCTGGGAAGTTAAGGGAAGAGGAAGGAAGGAAGGAGGTTGATGTTGGGGTCAGCTCCAGATTGCCATCTAGCGGTCTTTTGGATCCGCAAGGGGTGAACTGTCGTGGCTCCTGGAGGAAATTTTGAGTTTAAAACGTATTCTGTAAGTGGCGGGTTCACAAGGGTCCAGGCTTTCAGGAAGACCTGTTGGAGGAGCAGTGCCCTGGGGGGCGAGGAGGAGGAGGGTTGTCTGGGAGTCTCTGGCTTCGTTCGTTCACCACAGATCTCTAAATTACTAGAATTCAAAGGCAAGCAACCGGATGTGCTGATACACACACTTGCAGTCTTAGTTTTCAATGAGATCGAGACAGGAGAACCCCCAGTTTGAAGACACCCTATCTCAACACACATGCACACAAAGGTGTCCAAAGTTTAATATTTTACACTTCCTCCAGTGTAGAAAATGGTTTGTGGATATTGCTCGGTAGTGTGCTTTGCATGTGGGGAGGCCGCTCAGCAGTGAAGTGCTCCAGTACTGCTTTTCCACGGCGACGGAAGTTCTGTTCCCAGTATCACTTGGGACAGCTCACAGTGTCCGAAACTACATCAGAGGGTCCCTGTCCTGGCCTCTGAGAGTACTGAAATCAGGTGCACATTTCCTTGTTCCCACTTGCCCCCAAACCTCCACATAATTACAAATTAAAAAAAAAAAATTTTTTTTAAAGCTACCCTGAGCTGGGTGGTGGTGGTGAATGCATTTGGGAGGCAGAGGCAGGCGGATCTCTTCCTGACTTCGAGACCAGCCTGATCTAAACAGCAAGTTTCAGGACAGCCAGAGCTGCTACACAGAGGAACCCTGTATCAGGAAAAATAAAAAAGGCCCTCTGAAATGACCTTTCTCACGCGATGACTTTTTGAACACGTCTACTGCTCCTACTGGTCAGGACAAGAATTCCCAGCATGGACTCCATGTCTGAATCTCTACAGCTTTCCCTGTTGGAGGTGCGTGTGCAATGTATCTTTATTCCTGGAGCACAGGCTTCTTCAGGGCTGTCCTATGGCTTGCCCTGATCTTTCAGACCTGATTATAGACTTGCACAAGCCAAGGAAGGGAGTAGTATTAATTCTTATCTCCCCTACCCTTCTATTAAGTGCTTGAGACAGGAAGCATTTCTGATTTTTTTTTTTTTAAATTTTCAGAATATTTGCATAGACTACAGGTTGGGCTTCATTAACCTGAATGGATAAAACTATCTGTCTCAGATTAGAGGTGCCAACCTGTATCCACTTATACTGTTGATGAAGCTAAGGCTCAAAGAGGCTTACACACCGAACTATAGCTAGGAAGAAGAGAGAATAAACTGGTTTTTCCCTCTCTAAGACAGGGTTTCTCTGGGTAGCCTTGATTGTCCTAGAAATCAGTCAGTAGACCAGGCTGGTCTTGAACTCAGAGATTCTGCCTGTGTCTGTTCCCAAGTGCTAAGTTTAAAGGTGTGTACCACTTCTGCCTAATTGTCCTTCCATGTACTTTCAATGTTGTGTCATAACAAGAGCAAGGGCCCTTAGCCATCAAGCAATCTCTACAACCTTAAATTTGACTGTTCTTTTTTTGGGAGAAGGTTAGAGACAGGTGTTAGTTTGTCATGTTGCTGTGGCCACGCCCCCACCTGCAGGGGCTCTAAAGCCTCTGACATAGGTGTACCTACCCTTTAAAATTTATCTTGCTCTTCCTCTCTGCCCCCTACCCTACTCTTCTCCTCCTCCCCCTCCTTAATAAACCTAACATGGCTTCCTTGGCAGCGTGCTGGTGAGTTCTTTCATGCGTGAAATACTAACAGGGTTCCACTGTGTAGCCCTGGCTAGCCTGGCATTGTGGTAGGTCTTTCTGTCCTGTGTCCTTCCCACATATGGGGACTGTAGGCATGTGACACCACTCTCTGTAGAGTGTCACACAAATCCTAATTGGTATTATAATAAAAACCCAGAACCAGATACTGGGGAAAAGCTGAAATATCAGAGGGGTAGAGAAATAAACCACAGCCACTTCTCACCTGCCTCCACCAATCTCCAGCTCCAAGCTTCTCCATCCCCAGCCAACAAGGGAAAGCTTCAGGGGAAGCTGAACCCCTCCCTCTGCCCAGCTGTCTCACTTTCTGGTTCAGCTTTCCTAGAGCTGCCCGGCTGTTAGACCTTGAACTCACAGAGATCTTGCCATTTTTACTATGTTGATCCTCCCTATCCAGGAGCATAGGAGATCTTTCCATTTTCTGATATCCTTTTCAATTTCTGTCTTCAGTGATTTAAGGTTTTTGTCAAACAGATCTGTTACTTCTTTGGTTATAGTTACACAGAGGTATTTAATGCTATTTGCAGCTATTATAAAGGGTGATGTTTCCATTATTTCTTTTTCTAAAAAATTTGAAAAATAATAGAAAGAGCTGGCTGTCTGGACAATCAAGGTTCCTTTGTAGTGGTGGGGCATCCATGTTCAGCCTACAGGCCTAGCAGACTTCTCTGTGAAGTAGGATATTCTTAACGACATATCTACCTTGTTTTAGCAAGGTTCAACAATTCTTTCTTGTGTGTCCTGCTTGTCCATGTTGAACATCATACTGTCAGCAGTTGAGGCAAAGGCACTTTCTTACCAGTAGCTAACTTTTGCCACAAAAAAGTCAACTCTATATGGAGTTTTTTTCAATGCCCATCATCATCTTTGAAGTAGATTGGTGCTGCCAGAAGCAGACATGTCTCCTAATCATAAGACTAAAAAGAACTGGGCTGGAGAGATGACTCAGAGGTTAAGAGCACTGACTGTTCTTCCAGAGGTCCTGAGTTCTATTCCCAGCAACCACATGGTGGCTCACAACCATCTATAATGACATCTGGTACCCTCTTCTGCATACTGTATACATAATAAATAAATAAATCTTTAAAAAAGAATAAAGAAGAACTTATATTATTAAAATATCTTAAATATCATATTTTGTAGATGTCTGAAGTGTTTGAAGATGATCTGCCTATCTAAAATATGTGTTTGACCTTGAAAACATATCTAAATTTGATTGTAATAACTAACTACTAACTTTATATCCTAATTAGTTGGTAATAATGCTTTTCAAGGACTAGCAATTTGCATTGCATAGTTATGTGAGCCGCATAGGTACAATACCTCAAAAAAGCATAGAAATATATTTACAGTAACAAAATTAACCCAACTTTGTACCAATATATGCAAAAATCCAATCCAATGTAAAATATTTAAAACTAGTAATTGCTTTTTAAAAGTAGATTCAATGATCTACCCTTATATTCTATCATATCTGTATTCTCTTTTTTTCCGAGAGTAGATTCAATAGTCTAACCTTTTATCATATCATATATGTACCCTCTTTTTTCATTTTTTCCAAAAAAGGACCCTGAACTAATCTTTCTCATTCAGCTTTTTTTCTTACCATTACCAATAACAATTTGTAAGCAATAATTCTAAATAATGACAATTATCCATAATCCATTGAAAGACCAAGAAACACTCAACCCCTTTGGGATTGTGAGGGTTGTGTTATTAAATTTACTTCCTGCTGTCTGGGGGCGATGACATCTTTGGGGGATTCTGAAAAGAAAGATTTTGTTTGTCAAATCCTGGGATAGGTAGCTCTATCATTTATTGCCTAGTCTCTGCATAATGGGAAAGTGCAAGGCTTGTCTCAAGTCCTAACTAGAGTAGTTTGTGAGGCTGGTTCATCTGAAACTGTCCTGAGCAGTTTGTAGTCCAAAGCTGACCTCTCTGCTTGGGGTTTGTCAGTCTAGTGGTGTTGTCAGAGTCCATGTGAAATCATCATTGTGGGGCCCCATCTTCCTTTTGGAAACTTCAAAGGTCACAGTTAGACATCATCATGGTTCACTGCAGAAAACTGATAAGAGACTCAAATCTAAAACAATATACAGGAAGCTAGATAAAGCCTTTTTCTAGAATTAATTAGTACTCTAGTTGGACATTAATATCATAGCAAAAGCTTAATATATGTTAATCTTATAAATTTTAATATACAATTTATCCTAAAAGATCATGAGATTAGTAGTACTAGAATAGTCCTTTAATTTTGACTTTTCTTCTGTCCCATATCAGGTGGCTCTTCTGATATGATGCAGAGATTTTGCATTTTCTTTTAACAAGCATGCTTGGGTTTAGAGAAGGAGAGAGCCACACTTCAACTCTAAAGCCAGCTTTAATTTTCAATTGAGTGGGAACTTCAACTTTTCTTAGAAGTAAAAGGACAGAGATGTTAAGTAGTGAGATTTTACCCTGTAGAATATTATTGGTACAAATAGGTCTAATTTTTCTTTGCTTATAAATTTTTTCTGGCTAGCCTTCCCTTCTGCTTTAAACATCTAGATGTCCAAGGTCTTTTGACTTTTTGAAGGTAGGTATTTCTATGTTTCTGTAAAGACAAAATAATACCCTGCCCTGACCCTTACTTGATGAGTTTTTCTTACAACTTAAAGAACTATCACATCAGTAGATGAGCCATTATTTCTCCTTATCAAGAAGTTTCTCCTGTTTGAACAGAGTCTTTATTAATTTTGATGATATCTACCCATACCTTTTCTTTACCTGCAGAAACAAAAACAAAACCCCTTCCTCAACGTAGCACATACCCTGGCTTTCATTCAAAATTGATACATCTTTGAAGTAGACAGGCTGATTTAGCTCAGGAGTTCTTTTATTATTATTATTTTAAAACATTCTCTTTATTTTTATGTATACTGGTGTTTTGCCTGCATGCATTTCTGTGTGAGGGTGTCAGATCCCTGAGAACTTGATTTACAGACAGGTGTGAGCTGCCAGGTGGGTTCTGGGAATTGAACTTGGGTCATCAGGATGAACAGCCAGGATTCTTAATCACTGAGCCATCTTTACAGCCCATAGCTCAGGAGTTTTTTTCTGCAGTTCAATGCCTTTCTGCAGCTGTTGTTCCTTTCTCATTACACTGGGAAAATTCAAACTTAATAAAGCATTATGAAGTCTATTTCTGAGTGTATTTGTTACCCCTTTCTGTTTATCTAGCAACTCCTTTAGAGTTTGATTTGAATTTCTATGACTGCTTGCCCTGTAGGAGTATGTGGTATGTCTGTAATATTCTTTATATTATGATAAGAAAAAAAATCATTTCATTTTGCAAGAGACATATGCTTGAACATTGTCATTTATAATTTGTACAAGTATTCCTATAATGGCTATAAATGCTAGCCAATGTGTGATTATCAAACTGAAAATATATCTATTGTATGGTGTACACATTTTAATTTTCCAAATTCTATAAAATGAAACACATCCATCTGCCAAATTTCATTCTATGTATACCTTTAGGATTACTCCCTGCTGGTAATAGAGTTTAATTACAGAAGGAACATGTAGGATATCTTTTTTACAATTTTTTGGCTTATTGCCAAGTAATGGAGACATCCTTTTTTAAACCTTTGCTATTGACATGATGTTTTTTATGAAACTCCTAGGCCTCTAGCACATTTCATATTAATAATTTATCAGTTCCATTATTACTTTGTGCTAGAGGGCCTGACAGACGCATATGGGATCAGATGTGTGTTATATATAGGATGATGTGTTATAAAAGGATGATTCCTATTTCTGATTATTTTCTGTAACAGAATAAATAATGAAGTTAGTTCTGACTCATTGGGAATAAAGCCAGCAGTTTCAATGTGTAAAACAACTCTTTCTTCATACTGAGAGTCAGCAACTATGTTAAGAGGTTCTGTAAAATTCATTAATACCATCAGAATACCATATAATTCTTACTTTTGGATAAAATTATAACGGCTTTGAGCCACTTTTCTTAAATTTTTAAATTTGTAACCTGCCTTTCCTGATTTGTTTATATCCATATAAAATGTAGGGGCTCCAGAAATTGGAGTTCCCATACAACATGAGGAAGAATCCAGTTAGTTCCCTTTATAAAATGAATTCTTTTGCTTTGGGGATATCTGTTGTTAATCTCTCCTAAAAAAATTACTGCAAGCTCGTTGTCGAGGTTTACTTTCTGCCCATAATTGGTCAGTTTCTTCATTAGTTAAAGGTACAACAATTCTGCTGGGTCCATTTCTGTCAATTGTTGAAGTCTTAATTTTCCTTTAAATATCAAATTAGAAATCTTTTCCAGGGGCTGGAGAGATGGCTCAGAGGTTAAGAGCACTGACTGTTCTTCTAGAGGACCTGAGTTTGATTCCCAGCATCCACATGGTGGCTCACAACCATCTATCTTGAGATCTGGTGCCCTCTTCTGGCACACAAGCATAGTGGAAGCAGAGTGTTTTATACATAATAAATAAATTTTTTTTAAAGAAATCTTTTCCACATGTATTTAATTTCTTACTCAGTTTATATGATATAAATAACCACTCTAACATAATATTTTCCCTTTGTATTAAAATTCCTATAGGAGAATTCTTAGAGAATGAAATAACCAGAACGCAATCAAGGTCTGAATCCACATAATCCACATGTGAATCCTGTAATTTCTTTTTCACCAAAGCCAATTCTCTCTCTGCTTCAGCTGATAATTCTCTTAGACTATTTAAATCCTTGTCACCATCTAAAGTTTTGAATAAATTATCCAACTCATGATTTTTTTTTATTCATGCTTTATATTAGAAATGTCTCTTAACAATGTTTGGAAATCATTATGAGTTTGTAATCTCTCCTGATTTGCACCTTTTGGGATTTAATTTTTTGTAGGCCTATTTATATCCTACATTATTAATAGAATCTCCTTTTTGCATTTATTTCAGGAGCAGTTTGTAATCTCCAAGCAGACATTTTTCTCCACTTCTTCAAACATCCCTTCTAAAGTATCTAAGTCAGCACATAAGATATCATCCATGTAGTGGTAAATGATTAATTGTGAAAATTGCTTATGTATCACTTCTTATGGCTATTATACAAAATATTGACATAGAGTGAGGTGATGTGGGGTGTCTTTCTGTACACTGTGAATATGCTTTATTATTCATTAATAAAGAAATTATGTTGACCTATGGCAAGATAGCTTAGAGGCAGGTAGGCAAACCAAGCAGAGAAATGATGAAAGAGGGTGGAGTCAGGGAGAAGCTGTAAGCTGCCACCCAAAGAAGCAAGACGTGAAAGTACCAGTAAGTCACTAGCCACATGGCAAGACATAGATGAATGGAAATGGGTTGAGTTGTAAGAGCTAGTTGGTAGTGAGCCTGAGACATAGGCTAAACAGCTTGTAATTAATATAAGACTTTGTGTGATTATTTGGGACTTCTGGTCCTGGACCTCAGGGCTAAGCCAGACCAGAAACTTCTAACTACAGTGGGGCTCTTTAACATTCCCTGTGGGAGGACCTTCCATTGATATCTCTTTACAGGCCAAGAATTATTGTAAGTGGGAATTATAAAGGCAAGTTTTCCTTTGTCCTGTTCTTGTATAGGTATAGTAAAGAAATAGTCTTTTAAGTTAATAACTATAATAGGCCATTCTTTAAGTAGCAGAGAAGGCAGGAATTCCAGATTGTAGAGAGCCCATTAGTTGAATCATCTTGTTTACCACTCTTAGATCTCTTACCATTCTTCACTTTCCTTTTTGATAACAAATACAGGAGAATTCTAAGAGCTGGTTGATTATTCAATATTCTGACATTTACTTGCCCCTGTATCAGCTGTTCTAAGGCCGGCAATTTCTCTTTTGTTAAAAGCAATTGCTGAATGCATATAGGCTTATCTGTTAACCATTTTAGAGGTAGGGCTGTTGGTGCCTTTGAAAATCAGCAGCTGTTGTGTCTTATTTTTGTATAATCTGAATGTTTAATGACTTTTTTAAAAATAATACCTTCTGATATTTTTCCCAGAAACATGAGTTAGTTTATAGTTCATTTCTGAGATTGAAAGAATGTTAATCTGAATATTTTATTGTTGTAATAAATCTCATTCCCTTTAGTTCATGGCAATGTTAGCCACATATAGCTTTAATTTTCCTCTCTGTCCTTCTGGTCCTGTACATTTGAACCATCTCACACTCTAATTTATCTGGAATAATGTTTCATTTCCTCAAAATTGAATAGTTACTTTCTGAAGGAGCCAATTTGGATGCCAAGATTCTGGAGAAATTATTGTTATATCCATCCCTGTGTCTATCAAACCTTCAATGAGAAACATCATTTATTTGTATTTTTAATTTTGGTCTTTGTTCATTTATAGAAGTTTGCCAAAATACTCATTTTATGGTTTTTCCTAGATTTTTTATTCTCTTTTCTATATCTGTTCTATTGTCCAGAGCAGTGTGTTTGTTTGTTTGTTTGTTTTTAAATATAATTGGCTTTAGGTTCTTTAATTGCTCTGTGAAGGTGTAAAGGTGTAAGACTGAATTGGATTTGATACAGAGGCCTGTGAGAGACCCCTCTGGGCCTTTCCCTAAGGCCCTTGCCTGTCTCTTCTTGACTTGCACTCATTGATCCAATGCCTGCCTTGCTTCACCTTTTGCATACCCTAGAAGGGAGAGTTATCTGTTGAAGTTATTCTTAGCAAAAACATTGTTTCTAGGAATGCCTTGTTTTCAGTCCCTTTTTAGGTGACCTTGTTTTTTCACAGTTGTAACATTTGATATTTTAATTTTTCTTTAAACTTCTAGAAATAACCTCTTATACCCAATGATCATTATAATTATGAAATTCCATATTAATTGTATCCCAGACCCAATCCTCCAAGGATGCTGATCTTGCTTTCTTTTTTAAAATATTGATTTATTTATTTTTATTTCATGTGAATTGGTGTTTTGCCTGCATGTATAACTGTGTAAGGATGTCAGATCTTGGAATTACAGACAGTTGTTAGCTGCCATGTGGATGCTGGGAATTGAACTCAGGTCCTCTGGAAGAACAGTCAGTGCTCTTAACCACTGAGCCATTTCTCCAGCCTTCTGATCTTGCTTTTTAATGACCTAATTATCCTTTTACATTGAGTTAGCACTTTCAAAAGACAGTGATTCAATTATTATTTGCCTACCTTCTGAATCTGGTACCATTGTATTTACTGCTGAAGTCAGTATTTGTAAGAAATCTATAAAGGTTTCTTTTGGCCCTTGGATCACTTTTGTAAAGAACTCAATTTTCTTTCCTGTTTTTTCAATTCTATTCCAAGAATTCAAGGCTGCCATTTGGCATAAGGTCAGGGTGTGGTCATCATATAAATATTGCTTTTCTACATTAGTATAATCTCCCTGCACAAGAAGCTGGTCTTGGGAGATTTCTATTTCTCTAGCTCTACTGCCTGCAAATAGTTTTAGGCTCATTATTCCACCAGGTCTCCATTGTAACTGGGGTTCAGTCTATAGAACTGCTGTAACCATATCTGTCCAGTCTTACTTTTGGAGAAAAATTTGCAAAAAAGCTGCTTGCCTGAGCTTTTGCAGCCACCAGCACAGGCTGGAACAAAATGTAACTGGAGTCATTGCCCAGCTAGCTCAGTTGGTAGAACATAAGACTCTTAATCTCAGGGTCATGGGTCATGTTGAGCACCAGATATTGCATAAATTCTATTTGATTTATAATAAAAACCCAGAGCCAGATATTGGGGGAAAAGCTGAAATATCAGGGAGATAGAAATACAAACCACAGCCACTTCTCACGGGCCAGCTCCTCAGGCCTGTCTCCACCAATCCTCTGACTCCAAGCTTCTCTGTTCTCAGCCCACAAGGGAAGTCACAGGGGAAGCTGAACTCCTCCCTCCTCTTTCTTCACCCAGCTATCTTACTTCCTGTTTCAACTTTCCTAGAGCTAAGATTAAAGACATAAGACACCACTGCCTGGCTGTTAGGCCTTGAACTCACAGAGATCCACCTTCTGAGTGATGGGATTAAAGGCATGGGTCACCATCCCCTGACCTTCATGGCTGGTTCTGTACTCTAATATTTCAGACTATTTTTATTAAATATACAATACTTCCCCACAGTAGAGACTCTAAGTGGACAAAGGTGTGATATTCCTCCATCTGGCTCACCTGTGCTAATTATAGTAGTTCACAACTATCCTTTCCAAGCACCCATAAAAAAACACCTTCACAGCAGAAATTGCCTTGCTTCCCACAGCCTCCATAGCAGCCTATGAACACTTCTAGAGATTGAAGTACTTTAGTTTAAAAGTTGTGATTGGCTCTAAACATCCTAACATTGAAAATAAACCCTTTGCAGACTTATTTTCATTATTTCTATTGATGTGTATGTGTGCTGTGTGTGTGAATGCCACATGTGTACATTTGTCATCAAAGGTCAGGACAGGGCTGACCTCTGGGGCTGCAGTTACAGAATGTTGTGGGTGCAGGAAGCCAAGCTGGGTTCTCTTTAAGAGCAGCAAGCACCCTTGACTACTGGGCCATTTCTTGAACCCCTAAACCTTCTATTATAGACATTTTCAGTTATGTGACATGCAGAGAGACTGTGATGAGCCTGCATGCATCTGTAACACTTCTCCCAGCAATACCCCCATGCATATGGCCCAGAGATGTCGGCTAACTCTAAATAGTTGCCGGTTGATGTCATCTCTCTGGGTTTAAGATGTGTCTTTGCGGGGCTGGAGAGATGGCTCAGAGGTTAAGAGCACTGACTGTTCTTCCAGAGGTCCTGAGTTCAATTCCCAGCAAAACCACATGGTGGCTCACAACCATCTATGATGAGGTCTGGTGCCCTCTTCTGTAAAACTGTATGCATAAATAAATAAATAAATCTTTAAAAAAAAAAAAAAAAAAAAAAAGATGTGTCTTTGCTTTTTATCCCATTTACTCCCCCCACCCCACCCAGATATTGTCAGGGAGAGCCACTCTGAAGAGGTAACATTGTACAGTGCCTGGAGCCTGGATATGCTGGCACATGCCTTTAATCCCAGCACTCAAGAGGCATGTGACCTCTGAGTTTTCGGCCAGCTAGGACTTTATAGAAAGACTCTTTGCCGGGGGCTGGAGAGATGGCTCAGCGGTTAAGAGCACCGGCTGCTCTTCCAGAGGACCTGGGTTCGATTCCCAGCACCCACATGGCAGCTAACAACTGTCTGTAGTTCCAGTTCCAGGCAAACACCAAGGCAAATAAATAAATAAAGTTTAAAAAAGAAAGACTCTTTGCCAACTTTTCTTAAATTTAATTTATCCCATCTATCTTGGTTGAAGATATGGCTCAGTGGTTAAGAGCACTGATTTCTCTTCCAGAGGACCCAGGTTGAATTCCAAGCACCCACATGGCAGCTCACAACTGTCTGTAATTTCAGTTGCAGGGGACCTGACATCCATGACAAAACATCAATGCACATAAAATAAATAATTTAAAAAATACTTAGAAAAAAATCTTCTCTTTCTTTGCTGTCACCATGGTGCATATGAATGTCTTGGCTGATGCCCTCAAGAGCATCAACAATGCCAAGAAAAGAGGCAAACACCAGGTCTTCATCAGGCCCTGCTCCAAAGTCATTTTCCGGTTTCTGACCGTCATGATGAAGCATGGTTACACTGGTGAATTTTAAGTCATTGATGACCACAGAGCTGGGAAAATCATGGTGAACCTCACAGGCAGGCTGAACAAGTGTGGAGTGATAAGCCCTAGATTTGATGTGTAACTCAAAGACTTAGAAAAATGTCAGAACAATCTGTTCCCATCCTGTCAGTTTGGCTTCATTGTACTGACAACCTCAGCTGGCATCGTGGACCATGAAGAAGCAAGGCAAAAATACACAGGAGGGAAAGTCCTGGAATTCTTTTTCTAGACATGTAAAACATATAAATAAAAAGCCTCCATGGAAAAAGAAAAAGGAAAAAATATCCCATCTCCCTTTTGTCTTTGGGCTTTTTCCTTTTCTTCTGTAAATCTTACTTTCACTCTTACTCATGGCTGGCTGGGTGGCTGGTCCCCAGCGTCCTCCTGTCCTTATTCTCTTGCTCTTTCTTGGTTTCCTCTCATATTTTTCTCCTGTTTATTCTCTGCCTGCCAGCCCCACCCATCCTTCCTCCTGCCTTGCTATCGGCCGCTCAGCTCTTTATCAGGTGGTTTAGACAGGGACCATCACACAGCTTCACAGAGTTAAACAAATGCAACATATCATTAAACAAATGTTCCACAGTGTAAACAAACAACACATTTTAAAATAATATTCTACAACAGAGAGGCAGGTGGATCTCTGAATTCTAGGCCAGCTTTGTCTACAGCATAAGTTCCAGGATAGTCAAGACAACACAGAGAAACCCTGATTCGAAAAGAACAAAAAATATATTGTTTTAAATTTATAATTACATCTTTCCCCCTTTCCTTTCCTCTCTTCAATTCCTCCTATGTACTCCCTTGTTCCCTCTTGAATTCACAGTCTCTTTTTCTTTGTTGTAACACACACACATACACACACACACACACACACACATACACACACACGTGCGCGCACTCACATGTACACTATTAGTCCTAAATATATAAATACATTCTTAGTGTTCCTTGCATGTGTATGATTTCAGAACTATTTGATACTGGAGAACCAGCTGGGCGGCTCATCCCTGAGAAAGACTTTTCTCTTGCTCTCTATGTTAGTGCATCCACTAGCATTGTTCCATTCAGGCAGCCATGTTGGTGAGACTTCATGGGTGTCGGATTATTTTGTAAATCTACTCTTATAGACTCTGAGGAAGATGAGCATTTTCCTCTAGCCCAGGCTGTGCTTTCTCTGAGGATCCAGTCATTTCCACCAAGCTGTTTGTCCTTGTTGATCAGACTTGAAGCCTCCTGGTACCACCTTTGCCCTCATGATCCACCTGTTCTATACAAGTTCTGATGAGTGGTTTTTCTTTTCCTTTATAAAAAAGGATTTATTTATTTGGGGGCTGGAGAGATGGCTCAGTGGTTAAGAGCACCGTCTGCTCTTCCAGAGGACCCAGGTTCGATTTCCAGCACCCACATGGCAGCTAACAACTGTCTGTAGTTCCAGTTCCAGGCAAACACCAAGGCAAATAAATAAGTAAATAAATAAAGTTTAAAAAAAAAAAGGATTTATTTTTAATTATGTGTTTATCTGTCTGTGGGTATGTGTGGTGAGCCGCTTCTGGCCTGCAGAATGACGAGTCACCACACGCATGATTCTTCTTGGATCACACTTTATTGGAGTACAGCTCAGTTGAGAATGGTGGAAAGAAGACCCCGAGCCTGAGATGTAGCCTGCTTATATAGGGAAGCTGGGGCGCGTGATTGGTGCCCAACATAATGCCTCATTAGCATATAGCTGGTGATTGGTTCAAAGTAATACCCATTAGCATATAGCTGGTGATTGGTCCAAAATAACAGCTCATTAGCATATTCGGGGATTGCATCGGATAGGTCACTACTCGATGCCTAATTAGCATAAGCACATCGGATTGGTCACTACTTGATGCCTAATTAGCATAAGTGGCAATAGAATGTTCCAGCAAGTTGTGCAAAGGCAAACCGCGCCCTACATCTCCCCCTTTTTGGTTTTCTAATGGCACAAACAGGATATAGCCCGTACAGGTGTTCACCTCATGATGTGCCCACCACTCAAAGGCTGTTTCCTGCTGCCAAGATCCCTGAGACGCCTTCCTGCGTGCAAGGCCAGTGAGGGCGGCAGGGTGCAAAGGCCGTCTCAGAGGAGAATGATTCCCTAAAGAGGTGCAATGGCAGCTAAAGCCTCTCTGTGCAAGGGCAATCATTATAAGTCACTAAGGGCAGAGAGCCAAGGCTGCGGGGGGAGTGCCCTGCATCAACAGCCAAGAGTGCCTGAGTGAGTAGTACCTTTTCTCGACGTGCTCTGATGCGAATACGGCAAACCAGACAGAGGCAAAAAACAATCCCAAATAAACAGCAGGCTGCAAAAATTCCCACTCCCACCCACTCCTTGAAAAAGGAAAAGGCAGAAGTGAGCCAAGAAGTAAAGTCCCCAAGTGTAACAGGCTCCAATCTTGTAGCATTCAAGCGTGCGATCAGGAACTTTTGCTTGAGGATCATCTTCTCGGCTTCCATAGACCAACTTCCACTTAGAAATTCTCCAATTCTTCGGCTTTCATTCAAGGCATCTGAAACTACAAGAGGGGTAACACAAACATGCCCTAATTTCTGTACACAGCCCACTTGTGTTAGGTCATATACATCTTCAATAGCCTCTTCTAGTAAATTTACTCTTTCGTTGGTGGCAAGGATACCACTCAGCAAATGAGAATTAAACTGTATTTGCTCCTCTAAAATTTGCGAAGTTTGAGCCACAATATCATTAGTTTCCTGGGCAGACTTGACTTGGCTGGCCATGGCTACACCTGCAGTAACTGCTGCAGCTGCTGAAATGGCAATGGCAGCCACAATAGCGGCCGTAATGCCAAAGTCCCTCTTATGGCATAACAGACTCATCATAGGGAACTGCTCTGGGTCAGCTTCCACAGGCATGGGGACAAAGGTAGGCATTCTAACAACTACTGCTGTAGTCACCACTGATCCATTTCAACACTCTGCCAACCAACAACTGCCTGAAGCGGTGCAGTTTTTACTAGAGTTAGTCAGGAGAAACATAAAAGGTGACTTCAAACACACCAGAGCTGCTGATCCTGTATAATTGCTAACCTCGTTGTTATAAGATGTTAATTTTAATTTCATCCTTGCTCTATTACCTGATTTCACCACACCTGACACATTATAAACCTTACCCAGGAATCCTTGCAAGTTCACGAGAGCAGAAACATCTGCACTGGCCCCTGCTTTATTAATCAATACCCAGGAAAAGAATGGCCATCCTTCAGCAAACCAATTTGTGTTATC
Source organism: Sigmodon hispidus (assembly GCA_004025045.1). NCBI lineage: Eukaryota > Metazoa > Chordata > Mammalia > Rodentia > Cricetidae > Sigmodon > Sigmodon hispidus. Next base: position 138,535 of record PVIH01004459.1, read on the forward strand.
AGATTTCTCAACACTTCCCATATAGGGCCTCAAGCCAGGAGAGAATTCAAATCCCGGACTAAGCTGTTTACTTCCCCAAGTTCTATCTTGGCAGGAAGTGAAGGTAGGAAAACTACGTATAAATGGTTGACAATAGGGAGCAACTATAGGTCTTGTGGTATTTTGTCTATTCTTATTACGGTTGTGTAATGGAACTATCCCTTCGTGAGTCAGGATCATGGTGGTAACCTTCACCTCGTAATTTCCATTAACTCCTGATCCTGTGCCAGAGGCGGAACCAGTAACTATCTGTCCTAAAGCCTCAGTTAACATATGCACGGGAACTTGATTGTCCTTTAGGGGGTTTACCCAATGAGTCAAGTTTTTTCTGGCTAGAAAAATACAGTCATCAGTCTCTTTAAGACTAAAGCAAAATGACTGATTCAAATTAATATTACTAGCATTATATTTTACCCAATTCGTGGAAAGGGGCTGGGCACAAGGGCCATTCAATTCACACGAGGTGGAAAATATTGTAGGAAGAACTCTGGACTGAGCATGGACTGGCATAGGTAATGGCCAGGTCCGACTAATCCCCCAGAGTACCATCTTCACTGCCTGAATCAGGGGGAAGATGGTCAGGAGTATCCATATCAGCATCATCCTTAGAGTCGTCCTCAACGTGTCTCATCAATCTTGATGGCACACAGACTGGCTCCTGATTCTGTGGAGAAACACATAAAGATCCCCTGGATCGAACAATAATGCAATCCGGGCCTCGCCATTGATTAGAAAGTACATCCTTCCACATAACTTTGCCTTGATTGTTGGGTTCTGACGTCATGTGATGTTCGGCAACGGTTTCATTTTTATCATTTAAATTTAGAAAATTTATAGTGAATAAGGCAAGAGAGAGCCTTTGTTTGGGGGTGCAATTTTCTGCTATTCCCCCTTTTTGTTTTTGCAGGAAGTCCTTGAGTGTACGATGCGCTCGCTCTATTATCCCTTGCCCTTGTGGATTATAGGGCAGGCCTGTGATATGTTTCACTTGCATTTTGTGACAAAATGAGGCAAAACTCTTAGATGTTTAGGCTGACTCGTCGGTTTTCAGTGTATCGGGCTTGCCCCAAGCGGCCCAAGCTTCAAGGCAGTGGGTAATGACATTGTGAACTCTTTCTCCAGAAAGAGGTGTAGCATGCATTACCCCAGAACATGTATCAATGGAAACATGCACATACTGAAGCTTTCCAAAAGATGGAACATGGGTAACATCCATCTGCCAAATTTCAAGTGGAAAAATGCCTCTGGGATTAACCCCTATTTTCTGAGCAGGCAAGAATTGCACACAAGCAGAACAGCTTTTCACAATATTCCTAGCTATCTCCCTAGAAATTTTAAATTTAGTTCTTAAAACCACAGATGAAAATGCTATAAGCTATGAAACTCTTGCGCTTGTGTTTCAGAGTCCAATGCCACAAAAGTGCACATTGCCAGATCAACTTGTTCATTGGCTTTTGCCATAGGACCAGATAACAAAGAGTGAGCTCGGATATGAGTAATATAAAAGGGATTGGATCGATGCAAAATCTCACCTCTTAAATCTCAGCCTGCTAAAAGTGAGGCTACCATACTAGAGGGTTTAATATAGGAAACAATTTCTAAATTTTTAACAGCATTCACCACATATGATGAATCAGATACCAAATTAAAAGACTCAGGAAAACATTTAAAAACCTCTAAAACTACTTGGCATTCTACTATTTGGGGAGCATTTGGACGGCACTCAACAGTTACAGGTGAGCCTC